>DWDV01001165.1:0-13928 GCA_018245615.1 Mimoniades ocyalus
ATCTGCGAGAGGCTGCAGGCAGAAGTTGGATGCGGCAAGACGAGGACAGGGCGCGATGGCGCTCTTTGGGGGAGGGCTATGTCCAACAGTGGACGGAGTTAAGCTGATGATGAATTATGGAAAATGGCTTATAGGTAATATATATGAATAAAATGGAAAGCTTAAAATAAAATACAACAAGAAGATGTCAACAAAAAGAGTAAGAAACAAATAGGCATAAACGTTTAAATTCAAAAGAAGTTGGTACTCTGTATGAATATCTACTCGCACGTTGAAGGGTTGACTGATTGTGAGAAGGTGACTCGTGTTTTTAACCCTAATAGCTTCCGAGTAGGAAAGTTAAGCATTGTTCTAAGCTTCACAATATTAAAACTGAATGAACGCGACGTAATAGAATTCCGGAAGAGGAATTCGATTTGTAACGCAACGTTGACTTAAGTAGTTCGCATCTTGAAGTAATAGTAACATTCTATAAGAAAACCAAACATTTCTATGATTGGAAAACTCACGTAAATTGTAGTAATTTATGTACATAATGTACTAACAAAGCGATGCAATCTTTTGCGAGTTTAACGCTTTATAAGGAGTTATCAAGAATTTAATTTTATTTGATAACAAAATTTATGAAAAAATTAAGTCAATAAATATAGCAGAATAGGATAGAAATATTAAATAGATTTGGTACTCAATACCCCGTGACGGACCTGGGGTGAAGATATGTACGTATGTATGTAAAAAGGTTACGGTTAAAGAACACGACAGGGTTTAGGATATAATTTGTAATTTTGTCTAAATTCTATTCTATTTTATTGTAACCCAACTGTCACGCGATTGCTGTTCTCCATGTTATTATAAGTTTAAAGTTGAATTGTTTCATTGATGCATATAAATCAAGATCAAGCGGAACAGTTTTGCAAAATATTCTCTTGATTGTTATATAAATGTCACTTCTTAGCCTAAAACATAGTCTCTCTGTCAATAGATTTCTCCAACAGCAGTATAAAACCTTTTAGTAATATAACAAGTTAATAATTCAATTTACAATTTTGTAATGCGCAATGAATTTAATTACATTACATAGCATGGCAACACTAGGGGAGTGTTCACTGGTGTTGCCAGCGGTATTCTAGTAATTGGTGAATTTATTGCAAGGTGTGCAGCGTGATGTTTCACTTCGTCGCCAATGATTTATTGTGTTCCGAAACAATTTTAATTGCTCCCAGTGACACCGTGTAAACAACTATTCGATTAAGTTCGTTCCATTTTCTAAGACATGGCCATTAATTAAACAGTATCCAGTAAAATGTTCTGTGCAACCTTACTCTCAACGTTGAGGTACAAGTAAAGATATTTAATTTCACTATAAGCTTATTACTCTGTTGACTAGAATTGGTCTGCTCTAAGTATCAGTAGACTAAAAATAAACATACAATCTTAATTTAAATAGCATTTTATAAATTCTCACAACTTTCAATTTTATTATCATTAACATTTGTTACTTTTTTTGTAAAGTAACATCACGCCTGTAATCCCCGAAGAGGTAGGCAGAGGAATGTAGAACATTCCCACGTTTCACCAGTTACTTTTTTAGTCCCACGATGGAATAGGTGGTGAGCCTATTGCCATATACCGGGCACATATCCAGACTCCGAGCCACCACTAGTACATCTAAATTAGAAAATTTAGTACTGTCCGACCCGGGAATCGAACCCAGGACCTCACGTTCGGCAGTCGCACTAGCAACCAACACGACCAACGAGGCAGTCAATATTACCGAAATTATATTACTAGAACAACATTGCAACTGAATTAGCCGAGGGTCAGGTCAAGTCACGTCGAGATATCGTACAGTGCGCCATTAGTGACACTTGAGCAGGCATTAAGGGCCTCGAGGACTCGCTCTTTACCCGAGCAGGTTTCATAAGGACACAGCCTCGTGTTGAACGACCCGCCTATAGGCAGTGGTAATAAGCCTATATAGTGCGCCTTGGCGGCCTATTCGTCTGTCTTTTCGTCGGAGGAAGACGGCTGCGAGAAAAGCAGGAGTTGCCAATAACAGCGCCACATTTATACACTGAGACTTACTTTATACAGAAAACCAGGCTATACAGTAAACCCGTCAATTTTTTCCGCTCATTTATATGGGCAGTTCAGGAGTGTTGTATTCAATTGATTTTCTTTAACATGTTAGTTGATGCTCCGAATGTTTAATGCCCGACCGGTTTTTGAGCTACCTGACGTTAGAACTTACTCTGATCTGCAGAGTTGTGATGATTACAATAATTAGCAAGTTTGTGGACGCACATTAAATCAACGCGGTAGACTATGGCCTGAATCCCCAGATTCTGAAAAGAGACCCTTACCAAACAGTGGGATGATCGAAGGGCTAATGAAGATGATAATGTCGAAACAAGCCTTAAGAAGACGCAAGACATATGTATGACAAAACTCAAAGCTAAGCTCAAAGAAAAAATCAAAGCAATAGGTATATGAGGAACGTGTTATTATTCCTTGAGTCTTAACTGTTCTTTGAGGTTCGCATTCCTTTATCACAAGTAGCAAAAGCTGTTTATCATATAACGACACAGTAATAATATGTAGACACTACCCCTGTCATGTATTGATTTAAAAATTACATCACGTGTTTTACCCATAGTTACGAGTACATTAAAACAAAAATAAAATACCGGTTAATGTTCCTGATTCCTATGTTATAATATCGTTTACTATGCTTATACAATTATGTCCAACTTTATACAACATTATTTGATATTGAAAAAGGCGATGTATTCAAGGAACACATGGAAATTATATACATATATGTATATATATGGACGAACATACACAAATGCTTCACGCATGTACCGCGTCTGTCGCTTCGACACTTTAATTATTTAATGAAATGTTTCTCACCTTATTCAATAAAAACACTTTAAAATATTTAACATACACACTTCACTAATAACTGTATGCACTTGACTAAATTTTTGTATAATTTAGTTAGTAAATATAGTCCTATTTTGACTTTGTTTACTTTTTTAGTCACTCGGCAAAGACCTCGCTTCGACCGAGATTAGATACAAACTGAGTGCGAGCGCGCAGGGACCTGTCTTATACTATACTGAAGTTATTGCCTTAAGCCGCGCTTGCACCGCGCTACACGACGTATTATACCAATCCGGTACGAACTTAGTTGTTTATTAGTGAGCAAAACAGTTGGCAAATACAAATTCAAAATCTATCTTACATGAGGGCTACTGTTTGATTGCATATAACACTTTTTATACTCACGGTATGCTAACAAACATCAGATTTCGAGAGTGGTGTTTTACCATGAAACATATTGTACTCCGATTATCTTTAAGCAGATTGACGTTTTATTCCACTAGTTTCATTAATTCCTCGTTATCAGCAACCATTTAATCATTCCACTGCTGGGCATAGACAGGACAAGACTGCACAGGTCTTCACTATAAGGGTTAAGTCCCCAACATGCCACATTTTATCACGTACATTAGGTATTTAATATTTTCATCGCCATTAGGTACTCACACCTATAAAACGAAATTAAAATTAGTTACAGATTCATTATGAACAATAATTATGACACAGTTAAAATGTAAAAATTGTTTTATGTTTAAAATATTGCTATGTGATCAAATGATAACTTTTTCTTTCTATTCCGTTGAAATCTTTTACGTAAATTCACTATTACATATAGTAACTTCTTTTGTTCCAACAGTGATAACGACAGCAGCGTTATCATTATCCTGTTTATAACTGTATTTTCCCACTGATTAAAATTTCCTTCGTTCCCATTCGCTGTTTAAAAATAAATAACATACTTGGGATTTTTTTATAAATTTATCATAAATAAAAGAGATTTATGACATTTTATCTATAATATATACATATATTATTTATTTCAGTATTAATAATGATTAAAAATGTCGTTTAATATTCAGTTTAGTAAAACTTACAATGTTTTACCTGTATATTTTTGTGATTCACCAAAGTGCATTAGAGAATGTAATAAAGGTACAATGATTAAAATTAGACTTACTTAAAACAAAAATTGCATCTGTATTTTCACAAATATATAACGCATGTGTTGTAATAATGTCCCGAAAATCCGTTAAATATACGTACGTATATGAAACGTTTGGGTTTTAAAACTTTACCTTTTAAGATGACTTTGTAGGCGATGGATTACTCATCTTTTGAGATCGGGCCGATAAGTGCATAGTAGGCCATAACTAGTATATACTAAACATAGTAGATGCGTCAAGTTATCGACCCCGAATCCGATTGACTAATAATATTGAATGCAGCTTACGTTGAAGATTGGTTCACGAACTTCCCACAGGGAGTGTGCTCGTTAACTCGCATGCTTAGTACACTCATTTGGACCAGGAAGAAAAGGTCACGAAATTGTGAAGAGACATTTTGTGCTAATTGCATCAGATATTGTTTAGAGGATATTCATTGATAAAATGAATGAATCTAGTATCATCCAAGTACCAACTATCATTCAAGTACGGTTGACAGTTGGTGGTGTGCTATTTGCGGGGAGATAGTAGGTGGGGTTACTTTGTGAATATGACACTATAATATTTTGTTTTGGAGTAGTGACAAAAAAATGTTAGTTTTCTTTATTTCGTCAGTAACGTATACCTAACGTGGCGACAAAGAAAATGATAGTTTAGTGCTATTTGACCAGATTCTATATGTTTCCAATGTTACGCTTACGAAGAGAGTGATGGAAGTAGATGATGCTGGACATGTAATGATTTTTACATTTGCTGCTCTTTGTCTACCCCGTAACGGACCTGGTGTGATGATATAATAATGGAAATAACAACAAGTGCGATGCAAATTTGCGAATAATACGCAATTCAATGTTTTTATTAGCAACTCTATTTCACATTTTATTGCATAAATGATACAATATTTATTATAACAAGCCGCTATGAACGTTGATCGAACCGGGTATTTTTAAGAAAAATATTTCCATACTCTAAGATAATATAAATTTTACCACTATCATTCGAATAAGTTAATCTGGATTAATTGTTGGATCACACAATTTGACGTAGGTATCTCCAATTAGCGGAAACGTGTGAAAGTTCGAATGTTCGTTTATTATATGAATATGTTAAAAAATTTCTCCGCGCTTTCGCCAGACGCTCGCGCGAAGACCGGTTTCTGTGTTCCATTCTTCATATAATGTTGTGCGTCAACCAATATTATATTATTTTGTTTCTTGACAACTTTAATTTTATATCCGTGCTCTCTACCAGCCCCGTGACGGACCTGGCGTAAGGATGTTATGGAAATAATAATTGTATTCTGATTGGTTTAATACGGCTAACGGATAACTAAACCATCCCTATAGTCTATAGATGTGTGGAAAACAAAATGAACGTAGCAAACAGATGTATCGTTAGCATACGAGTATGATCTTGGTTGGCATGGCTCTCCTTTTAGTCTAAACACTATCACTTTTATTTAAAAGCCACACGCGCGTGTTTTGCAATCTCATACGATGGTAAGAGAGATGCAGCCTAGGTTAGATGTCATTCAACGCCCAAATAGTTACATCTTCTTTAGGTGAATACTGTATCAAAGAATCGGCTTTGAATTTGTAGATCTGATATACTAGAATGTACGTTATTTATCTGATAAAATGTATGGATATTATAAACGCAATAGATCGGTAAGAGCGGAAGACCCAATATACCAACATATACATATATTAAATGACTAAAGTATCTGCATATTCCTTTATTTTAAACAATATGTTAATAATCTTCCACTTCACTTCTAAAGTTTATAAAATTGAACATTCAGCTTAGCGTTAATATTTAAGTTTAATAATATTTACGGACAATAAATAAGCTAGTGAAATAAATGAACAAACTTTGTAGTTACTCAAAATAATGATTAAGATGACTGTTAAAATATTTCAATTTTGATTAGTACATCGACATATCGACACGTCGATGTCGAAGGGCGATTAGTGGTATATACACAGACACGCTCAAACAACTAAGGCGTGTTTTTCTACAGAGTTTTTATCCTTTAATTATTTTCGACGGATTATAAATCGATTGTAATCGAAGGGCGCGGACATGCTTACCAACGGCGGGGATGCAATCCTTGTTACTTACGTTACAAATGTAATTGCTGCATTTTAAAGCCAGATTATTGATTACTATGCGATATGGGCGAAGACAATGCGGAACTATTAGTTAATTCCGAAGTTCTCCACGTCGATATTGGGTTCTTTAAACATGGCGTTGAAGGTGTTCTCCTGAGGCCAGCAATATGTTGACGACTCCTTTGAAGTCCCTAATGTCCATATTCAAAGGTAACTAGTTACCTTAAGTAGTTTCTCTACATGTTTATCTGTTTTAAGTTGGAATATGCATTTAAATAAATAAGCTGTGATGCTAATGATGAAACAACATTAAATCACGCCTGTATAGTTCGAAGAGGTTGGCAGAGGAGTGTAGTATTTTGTGTATTTATATTTACGAGCTATTTATTTTTAAACCAAGGTCTGGTAATGTGTAAAATTTTTATCAAAAACAAGTTATCGCTTTATTTAAATAGCACGGACTGGTCATGGACAAGTTTTCTGTACAATTAATCTTGAAAAATGGCTTAAAAGAGATCCTTACTTAGTAATGTCATAACATTATTTGTCTTACAGATGAAGACGTGTCCATTACATTGGTAAATATTTACCAAAATCAAAAACAAGAAAAAGTATTGAAGTACATTTTTGCGTTATGTTATAAAGCCTGTTGTTACCACCCACGAGAACTAAGACAAAACATTCTTGTTTACCTTCGTAAAGTAACCAAAAGACAACACTACTAACACAACGGCTTACATATAGATAGTGATGCCCGTAGAAATGGTAGCTTCAAAGCAGCATCACGCATCAAAAGGTGGCAGAGGCGGACAGTACAGTCCCACGTTTCACCAATTACGTTTACGTCCCAATATGAATTACGCCCCATTGTGAAGTAGACATAAATAGCATTTATATTTCCGAGTTTAAACAGATCATAAACTTTTTTACAAGGCTATTACTTTTGATCACTCGAAACTACTTTGGCGCGTCTTTGATGTTACCTACATCTTTAGTTACGAGTGTTGGTCCCCTTGAAACACGTACATGGATGTTTACAGTACCGAAAAAAACCTTAAATGTTTATTATTTTGTATTATGAAATACTTACACGATGTATCCCAGATTTTTAACACAATTACCCGCCGATGTAAACAATGTAGTCTTAGAATTTTTAACGTTAACACAATAAGCATCTGTTACTCAATCTAACCTTGTGGTAGGCAAGGCAGACTTACCGCATTTAGCACACGTAACACGTTGCTTAAAACATTTACATTAATATATGCAAAATGTGTTATATATAATAAAAGTATATAATAATAATAATCATTATAATACCGTCAACCGATCCCTTACGAGGTAAACAGAGGCAAGTTCGGTCCGGAAGCATAGAGGTATTTGGGTCTTTGTGCTCTCTGTCAACCCCCTGACGTCTGTATATTTATATGACGTAATGTCACACCTGTTATCCTCAAAGGTAAGCAGAGGAGTGTAGTACATACCCACGTTTCACCAGTTACGTTTACGTCCTACTGTGGAACAGGTGGTCAACCTATTGCCATACACCGGGCATCAAATCAGACTCCGAGTATTTACTCTGAAACTTAAGTTAGAAAAACTCAATGATTTTTATGGGTTATAACCATAAAAATAATATAACATATGTTATAATATATGTTATAACCCAGGGCCTCTTGAACGGTAGTCGCGGTTGCAATCAACACGAGCAACGAGGCAGTCAAAGATGCTGTATAATTGTACAAACGTGGACAATCGATCGATGATGTCGTCGAACATATAATAGTAACAGAAATAAAAACGTTTGTTCATGAAATTGAACATTAAGTTCTTGTGACTTGTGCAATACATCATATCAGCATCATACATCATCAACTCTTCTATTATGCCGCTGTTGGGTATAGTTCTCCTCTAACAATGTAGTAGTCTGTGGTCTTTGGCTAACTATCACGTCAATCATGCTTGTGAATTAAGGAATGATAGTCTTCGCACACAAACGTTATTAAGGCATATGTGTGTATGTTATCCTAAAATAGTTGTGCTTCATTGTTATAGCTATTCATATTTAATTCTAAACACGCACGTGGTATCGCAACAGCGGTGCGTGCCAGATTTTGGACACCGGACACCCGAAGGCCGAGGCTGTAGTCCAAACAATAGGCTATCACTCTTAAACTGTTAGGACTAGTTGTATCCATAGATTTCACTTTGCATATTGTTTTACTAATTTACTGGTGAATTTCTTACTATGATGATGGATATTTTACCGGTTCCAACAATGTAATTTATTGAATCTACCAATTTTCAGCATGTAGAGCAATTATTTCATCATTCAAATTAATCGTCATTCTTACTGTACATAATACTTATGTACCTTCAGCAATTAGACTGGAGTTATGTTCATTAGACAAGTTTAATAGAGTATGCGGAAAATACTAACAATCGTAACGGGAGTAAATACGGGCTAAGTGGATGCCAATAGGACGAGGGATATTTTCCGCGTTGGGTTTTTCAACCGGAAGGATGTTTCCTAAGAACCCTCGTCCCAGAAGTTGGGATGAACTAACAAAAATAAGGTTATTTTCATGACGCAATCGCGAACGTGCGCGCGACATTATCTCCCCAAAACTGTGACGTCATGAACGAGAAAATGATCAAACAGTTCAGTGACTGTATTGTTGGTCGTGTTAGTTGCAAGTGCGACTGCCGAACGGGAGGTCCTGGGTTCGATTTCCGGGTCGGGCACTATTAAATTTTATAATTTAGATTTTCTAGTAGTGGCTCGGAGTCTGGATATGTGCCCGGTATATGGCAATAGGCTCACCACCATTCCATCGTGGGACTTAAAAATAACTGGTGAATCTTGGGAGTGTTCTACATTCCTCTGCCTACCTTTTCGGGGATTACAGGCGTGATGTTACTTTAGTTCAGTACTAATACTGGTATTGCCAATGGACATGTTTTTGTAAATATTGCTAATAGTAGTACATACATACATACATTAGGACAAGTGCTCTTTACATCTTGTATTTCTGCGACGGTACGAGTTGCGATCTAAGGTGTCTCCGTGATCAGCGTCATCATCATCAACTACAACATCATCATCGTGAATGTTAAACATCGTGAATCATCGTGAATCATTAGCAACCCATTTATCATTCCCCTGTTGAACATTAATCTCCTTTCGGAATGAAAAGATTAAGTCTATCGTCGGCTACGCTGGCCGTTTGTGTGTTAGGATATTAGCTATTATGTCATATGCCTTAGGGATCATTATGGCACGCCTAACGTGCGCCAGCCGCTTCACAATGTCTTCCTTCACAGTTATCACAAGTGAAGTTTAATCTAGTCGCATTTTTTTTAATAAATCCAGGAATCTGAACGTACGAAGCTGAATTCCAAACCACTATACTAATGAATGTGTGCATGTCACATGTTATTGTTTAACGTCAGACTAAGTACGACCATTCCTTGTATGAATGTTTTAAATCTGCAATTTTATTGAGACCCAATCTTAGTAGATACTAAGATTGGATCTCAATAAAATTGCAGATTCTTATCTAAGAATCTACAATATGTAAGTTTTCAAAAGCCATTTTTTGTAGAGATCATAAATGAGGTAAGGTCCTCATGTAAATAAATACGAAAGGTGCTCGCTAACTGGCAGACATTGACACGACCGTGAACCGTGACCGCGGCCGGGCCTGCCCCACGTGTACTATGATTATTGTACGCGATTTGTAACTTAAACTAACCTGGCTAATCTCAATAATATCACTACAACAATAATATAATTTTTTGTATATAGTATTGTTGCTGTGTTAACGTGTTGTATGTAATTATAATTTACATAAATATGTGTATATTTGTATAATAATCGACTGTGGTCTTAAACCTTGTCATTTTAACATGAGACCTGTTCCCAAAAGTGGAACAATGGATTGTTAAGATGATGGAATATTATTATAAGGTGTTGCAAAATATTAGGATACTCGATATAGTGAGCAAAATTTTAATTTCTGTCTAATTATTTGCCAGTTGTTTTTTTTTCATGCAAATATGACGCTAGTTTCGGAATAGATGGAATTATAAGTATATTATTTTAAAAAAACGGACGAACATTTTTCCCCATCAAAATTGTTCCCCTTAATTTGAATACGTAGATAGGATTTAAAATATTTCAGATATATATAACACGTGCCATGCGGTGCCTAGGTAGTTCAGTGCCAAATCGGATCAGCTGGCCTAAGTCTTGTCGTAACAAACAGAATTTCATTGTTCATGATGTTATTATAATACATATTACGAAGAGGTTAAAACTATATATTTTTTTTAATTTGTGTGATATATAACTTTGATGACGATGATAATGAATTATGATCATTCAATTGTGATCATTATGATCATCCTACATTATTTCCCTGCTGGATATGGGGATCCAATATTAAATGCGCCACCGCAATCTGTTCTCGTCTCTTTTGTAGTAGTTCACGATTGAAGAAAAGAATTAAGCCGATGATTTTTTTTCTAAAACACAAAGCGGATTCTACGGCGTATTAAAAATGTATTAACTGTTGCGCATCGGGCGATAACCACAAGTGATTATTAAATATATCATTATCTACGTCTAATTACGGTAACTAATACGTTTATTTCATCAGAATTACATTTAATCGTGATAAATCTTTTTAATAATTAATTAATAAATGGAAGGAATACTTTGTGCCTTATGCGAATACAATGACGTACGAGTATGTAGATGTATGGAATAAATGAACTTCTTGGATATAAAACCAAGAAGTTCATTTTCTAAAGGACCCGGAACAAACAGAAATTTCCCTCGCACGTTGGACACGTATCTCCACTTAGAATGTGAAGGGTAACGTCCAACGTCCACCACACTGGCCAAGTGAAGATTGACAGACAAAGAAGATTATTGGTGATCAGTAACATTTCACATTTACACATTTACTATTGATGATATAAAAGAGGATTCAATGTTTATCAATTGAAATAGCCGCGTGCTAGACGTGGAGTGATAAATACTGAAATTGAGACTGAATACTGAGAGAACGAATGAAATTGAAGAAAGGAGCTCTGACACTACACACAGGTAGTTCACCGCGGTGTCAAACGCACGCGGTAAAGTGCTTGTTATTGAAGTAACGATTAAGAGCCTAGTTTGGCGTCATGCAGCTTGTAGATATTTCTTATGCCATGATAATTGGTCAGCATAGGTATCTCTATGTGTAACTTATTGTAAGTGATCTTTAAGCAAATAATATTTCAGAATTTAAGTAAAGATTTCCGCAACTCGTCTCGAATTGTGCTTTTTATATAACCGTGGATTTTACTCAGATTAACCGCGTTCATCCGCTCTATACGGAGATTTTTAGAATGGAATCGATTACTAATTTTTTTTATAAGAATAGCCCGATGCGTGTATACTGTATCCGGTATCGGTAATTTTATTAAACATTTATTACGTTATCAGGTAGCGGTTTTATGTCGACTTATGACGTCATTTTTATTAATTTCTGATTATTAATTTTTCTATTTATGACCGCTTCGATTGACAGGTCTTGGATTCGATTGCCGGGTGGAGTATCTACTATCGAATATTTCTAACTTACTAGTAGTAGCCCGGAGTCATTTCATCAGCAGTCCAACCAATCGGAGGGCGCCCTATGCAACTTTTGACAAGGGAAGAATCTGTTGCCGTCGGGCTCATAACAGAAAATCTATATCCAACCATGTAGACCAACGGACATAGGATGATAATAATGATGAAACAAATAAATATTATCCACGTTTATTGATTAAGTTGAAATTAGCATAGCTCTTCGGGGATTACAGGTGTGATGTTACTTTTTAAAATTCATTAATCTCCCAATATCGCGGTGAATTTGTTTCTGAATGTTGATAGGGCGTGTTAAACTACACAAAACTAGTTTAATACGTCGTTATAAGACGTACATATTTATTAAAAAAACAGGTTACATAAAAAACTGTAGGTCTACGTCAGAGAACGAATTAGGCCGATCTTTATACTCAATAGATGTATCTGTTGTCGTAATAGGTGATATACCAATGGGTGCTTACGTCACTGAATCCGGAAATTCACACGTGCATTAAGTTCTGTGATTTATCATTATTATCGAGATCCTTTTATTATTTCGTGATGCATGCCGCCATATCAAATGTGGCATATCACGATGTGCCTGACAATTGGCATTTCATGTGATAGGCTAATCACGGTCAATGGCAAGTGAGACCTTCCAACTTAAGAACATTGTACATCGTAAGAGTCACCATTCACTTGGTCCATTTATGTGTAGTTGATCTAGATGATTTATCATTTCAGGATTAATAGAAGAAAGTCAGGTCTATAAAGATAGGGATATTTGGTACTTGGTGTTCTCTGTCTACCACCAGGGTTTCTGGTGTGACGATACAATAAAAGAGCTCTGTCATACCAAGTGTCATCATGAATCACACATTACATTTGTACATGCTTTTGTATCACAGATGTGTGAATCAGGGGTTAGAGTTTAAAATTTGCGTTACATTTCCGGACTGATAAAATATTATAATGATGAAATAATTTTAATAATATAATTTACTATGACAATATATTGTTTCGTGTTCTACGAATGACGAATTTCGTAAAAAGACGTTGAAGACGCTGAGTCTGTTACATTGGATAATTTTACAAATTTGGTGTTCTATATGTAACTGACCCTTGTTGGAAAATATTGTTCTGACTTATATTTAATCCATTGTGCATAATATACGTACAATATAAAGGTCGAAAAAACGAGTCTAGGCCATTTAAATAGGAAATCTATTTGCTTTACACGAACAGAATATTAATTTCTAGTAGTCATACCTGCTTACACGTGACATTAACTTTTATATATTTATTAACTATGTACAATATACAACAGCCTTTCTGGTAACATTATGCCTGTAATCCCCGAAGAGGTAGGCAGAGGAGTGTAGTACACGCTCACGTTTCACCAGTTACGTTACCAACAGAAAAACGTTCGTTCTCGTAACGCAAATATTTGTCATTGGTGGAGAATTGAACCGGCAAACTCCGGTTCAGAAGTCAAGGTCCCGAACCACTGGACTAACAGGTCAGTCCATGTCTATGACATTAGCGTATAAACTCAACTAAGAATCTTAGAATTAATATCACTGTGAGCAGCACAGTAAAGGGATATGTCAATATGTGTATACCTAACTTATTTTTTGCGTCGGAATACAAATGACGAAAATAATTAGTTAAGATGGGAACTTGATTTGTACTGTAAAGTTGCACACAATCGATGGAATTGTTTTAATGACATGTTCTTTGATACAAAATCTGATACCAACTGTGCTTCTGCTCTTAAAGGGAATATATATACGTATACGAGTATTCTGCGATCTCCAACTCGCATGCCCAACGTGGGGATTTTGAGCATAACCCTTCAGGGGAAGTCTATGTCCAGCAGTGGGTCGCAGTAGGCTGATGATGATAATAGTACGAATTTAGTTCACAAATTACAACACGTTCATATTAAGCAGTCATTAACGTATTAAGTCTTGCTCAATTGCTCAAAAGCTTTTAATTGCACCTACATATTTGAAATGGAGAGTTTAATAATTATTTTTTTACGTAACATCACGCCTGTTATCCCCGAAGAGATAGGCAGAGGAATGCAGAACACTCCCACGTTTCACCGGTTACGTTTACGTCCCACTATGGAATAGGTGGTGAGCC
>DWDV01001166.1:0-13928 GCA_018245615.1 Mimoniades ocyalus
CACAATTCTCGCAATTGGTGTCATATCTACAGGTTGGTAATAATTTAAACAGCAGCGAGGTAGGGTGATGCAGTGGTGTACTGGTGGAGTGATTACTGGCAGCGATTGGATACGAAAAGTTGAAGATCGAGCTCAGTAGTTTTGGGGGAGTCCTGTGCATGTGCTATTGGGGAAGGCTGTATATACGTATGTACTGTTGGAGACACCTGTTTATGTGTTATTGGAGTGGTTTAGCACAGGACTGGACCAGGATGATGATAATTATGATGTCATATAGTCACTTAACAATGTAGTGCCTCTTAACTCGTGTCTATGGATATTAAAACATACTGTTAAAAGTTTATTTTCGCAAATAGAACTTGTTTAAGGTTTCCCATTTACGTCTACCTATATGGACCTGAATTTGACTTTCGTAGATCTTATATTGAAAAATCCAAAGATGTTTAACACCATTAACGTTTAATATTTTTAGCATAACATACATAAAGTTGTGCAATTTAGTTCTCCTTCGTGTGGTGTGAGCTTAATTTTTAGTTTTGGATGATATTTTTAATACAGCTCCTTATTCAAACCAAACTCAATGACCCGCTGATATTATAAAATATAGATGTACCTAATATTGAGAAATGTGGTAAATATTTTTTTATTGGCTTACAAGGACAATGAAGTGCATTTGACTCTGTCATGTCTGCAAATCGCCAACTCCAAAGTGATCAAGCTCTGGCGGGACACGGACCACAAGATCACGTTCTGCTACAACGAGGCAAAAGACAACGCCAAGTTTATCCAGGCCATGGAGAAGTGTTGCCACTCGTTGTACCTGGACGATCCGGTGAAGATCAAGGATTCGATACTGAGTTTGCTCCAAACCGTTCGCCTCATACATAGTGTTTCGCAATACTACAACACCTCGGAAAGGATTTCTTCACTTATGGTTAAGGCAAGTTATTCCCATATAACTAAAATGATATACTCCGTAGCTACACTTTTAGATCTATACAACTAGACTTTACATGTAAACAACTACTTCCTTGGTTGTTATTGAGTGTTATTGGGTTTTTCTAATATGATTTTCTATAATAGTACAACCTAAATTTGGCACTCGGTGTCTGTCAATAGGTTAAGCTCCTATTCCACATTGAGTCTTATAATGTAATTAGTGAAGTGTACACTACACTATTCTGCCTACCGCTTCGGGGTGAAACAGGCGTGATACTACGTTTTTTCTTACAAAAATATTCGAAAATAGTTACAGATCTTCCATATGATAATACGAGGGTCAGTTTATAATATTTTTCTTGGTGAATGACATTATCCAGGCTGATTCTCACCAAATCTATGACATCCATATCTCGGGAACTCACTTCCTTGTGTCAGCTACGTAGCTACAACTATACCATGTAACTCTAACACTACAGTTGTAAAGGTTGACGGGTGAAACTTTTCGATGACCCTGAACAGAAATTCATTCAAAAGAGTAATTAACCAAAACAAAACTATAACTATAGTAGAGATTTTTATGCACACTCGGTTAATAATGGACTTGTTTAAATACACAACGGTTAATACAAAGTTAAACTAAACGAAATTGTAACATAAAAGTCTAAGTGTATGTGTTTATTTAACATTCATGCATACATATATGCACATGCATGTATTAACTTAACATTTTAGAATAGCAGTTTTATTTTTCTTTAGTAGTCTTTAACATAAAACTCTGTCATGCTAGTTACGTATGAGTTACAATCCTAACAAGCGTCGCTGACAAGTTTTGACTTTGTTCAACTGGGGTTTCGATAACAACTTAAATCTCTCAAATAATACCAAAAGTTTCAACAGTTGAGAGTCGTAGAAAAAATTGTTCTTCGTGGACCACAATTCAAATATGGGGGAGAACTCTGATTGGTGTAGAGCACTTGAAGATATTATCGAAGTGTGATTTAGCAAAATTTTACAACATGACAAATCCCGAGTCGAGCGCTATTGGATTCTTCTAACTTAGATTTTCTAGTAGTGGCTCGGTGTTTGAATTTATACCCGGTTTATGCCAATAGACACATCATCAATTTCATTGAGGAACTTACAAGTAAATTGTGAAACGTGAGAGTGCCTGCCTACCTCTCTGCCTACCTCTTCGTGAAGCGTTACATGCGTGATATTACGTTTTTTACCTTTAAAACATGACATTTTTGTCATATATGTATATACGTACAGTTATACAACTTAATCACAATTTAAACCAGTTAATATTTTATAAAACGCAGAGTAAAGAAAAAGATAAGTTTAGATTCAAAATAACATATTATACTCGTATATTATAGCAAAATATTTTATAATCCTGATTTAATCGTCTTCACTGTAATCAAGTACTCCCTAACGATGTATTCATGAATCTTATAAAAGAAAATTATAAAAATAATTTTTAAAGGCGTTTATTTATAGAAAAGTATTTTAATATAATATTACACTGCATTGTAGAATAACAACAATGGGAATTCAAAAAGTATCACTTTGTAAAATCGCAATTTTACAAAGGAATGCTTTTTGAATTAATTTGTTACATAAATGACCAAAAGTGCCCGTGTCCGTGTAGCTTCCGCGTCCTAAGTGTAAGCCTTACCGAACGTTTAGGCAAGATGCAAAAAAACAATTGCATTTTATTTTTATTACAGATCACTAATCAAATGATCGAAACGTGTAAGCAGTACGTGACGTGTCGTTTCAAAGAAACCATTTGGTCACAAGAGCGAGGTGTTGTTCGGGACAAACTGATCCACTGCATCAAGTTAAACAAAACTTATAGAGAAACATATCTGTTTGTAAAAAACCAACAGTTCCTGCCAAATACGGAACAGTTTAGTTTCTCTGAAAATTACGTGTTTGGAAAATTCGATACATTCTGCAAGAGGCTAAACAAAATTATATCTATGTTTGATTTAATGGACGACTACAACCATCTTTTCGAGAAGAGAATGGAGGGATTACTCTTGGGTGAAGGTAAGGGATTATTGTTGACAGCACAACTTGAATTAACTTTACACGATTAACCCATTAAAAGCTTAGACTTATCAAAATGTTTTGATGCTTTTACTAAGTTAGATTGTCTAACAAACACGCTTGAATGCTGCCAACCTTTGTTAGTAGTTTTAGTAAGCCAGTGCATTCGGCTTTCGGTCTAAAGTTTGTCCAATAGATTTAAAATTAACTACCTTCCAATACGACAGCTGAATTCAGTCATTATGTGGTTTATTGGTGACACTTAATCATGTCCATCTGAAATGGGGATCGATATTATTTTCATTAAAAATAACACGCACGACATAATCAGTGAATTCAGTAAAATAATGCTGTAGGTACGTACATTGTGTAGATGGACACGTATATACGTATGCCTCAGAAACATCTCTTAATAAAGTTTATTTTAGAATCATCAATTACAGCATTCAGTGTTTAGTAAAATGATATACATATTATAATACTCTTGAGTATTACAGGATTCGAAGAAACTTGTAAAATAATATCGTCACCCAGGTATTCCAATAAATTAAAAAATACTTAAGTATCTGAATCAATGCTTATTCCACAGTGGGTTGTAAATGTAACTGATGAAACGTTGAAGTATTCTACACTCCTCTGCCTACAATTTCAGGAGTTACGGGCGTGATTTTATATAAACGTGTCCTCATTTTACATTTTGCTGTTTTCAAAATTTAATTATGACTTATCGAAAGCATTTCTAGGACTAGTTCTTACTGCCTACAAAACCTTATCTTATACACTTTGACTTTCCATCTAATTTTAGGCGTTGTTAAAATATATTCGCCAACTTTTATACGCCCCTTTTTCTGTACCGCTCCGTGTGCAGAACGAAAGCCCTATTGCAAATCCAGTTCAGTGCATAATAAAAATGAATACAATCAACGTCCGAGATGAGTATTTTAATCCCATTACTTTCGAAAGTGAACAGAGTCTAAAGGGCTGGCAAAATAAATTCGAACTTGTGAATGATTAAATATTAAAGAAAAGTAAATTGTATTCAATTATAACTAATTGTGGTTTTTCCAACTTAGATTTTCTAGTAGTGATTCGGATTCTGGATTTATGCCCGGTGTGCAGGAATAGGCTCACCGCCTACCCCATCGTGGCACGTACCTAAACGTAACTGGTGAAACGTGGCACGAACCTAAACGTAACTGCTGAAACATTCCTCTGCCTATCTCTTCGGGGATTACAGGCGTGACGTTACGTTATATTTAATTATTGTTGATTTAGATTTAGAAGAAGCAATGCACACATTCGAGCAAGCAAAGAAAGCTGTGACCACCTGTCAGTATGATTACTTGGACTATCGAAATAATGACTTTGATAAGGACTATCAGGCTTTCGAGGAGAAGACAAACGCATTACGCGAATCTATAGGCAATACCATCGAAGTCAATTTCGCCAGCGTGTGGGAGACTCCACAGGGGATAAAATTCCTGACAAGATTTGAAAAGGTAGAAGTAGAGAACAAAAATATTTTTATAAATTGTTAATTAACGCACACACTTAAAATATGACGTACATGTTTTTTTAATATCACACGAATTGGCTTGTTATGTCGCAAGTATATCTTAACTTTTGGCGAACCTACAGGTTGCAACGTACATTTTAACACTATCTTGTAAATGATAAAGATTTTAGTTGCACAAAATGTTTGACAGTACATTAAGTAATTGTTAAATAATATTGATTTATTTTAGGTCAGTCAAAAAATACAAATAACGAAACTGAGTGAAAAATACGATCGGGTATTAAAGTACTGCGAAAAGGAAGTAGACAAAATAATGAAAATGTTTAAAAGACAGAAAGACGACCCTCCGCTGCCCAGGAACTACTCACCAGTCGCAGGTCTGTACCTCAAGAACACATTTTTGCATTTTCTATTTATTTAAAACATATGATGTTATCTTCTTCTCATAAGAAACAATATTAACAGCTTGGTCATCTACGAAAATTAAAGAGAATTCGGGCCTAACGCTTTAAAAGCTTTCAATATGAACATTTTGAAATATAAAATAATACGAAATATTTACATTAATATGAAATCTAGGCCTAACACTTTAAAAGCTTTTAATATATTATTTTATTTAATATATTAAATATCAACACACAAACGCAATTGTGGTTGTATTATAACCAAAGAATTTTTTTCCGATTCTACATTCGGTTATTAGTCATTCTGATTGCACGTTCGGTCATTACGCAAGCAAAACTAAACCGATGCTGGAATGATGATAATTGCACGAGATAGCGAACGGCGTCGCAGACAATGAATAATTTATAACCATGGAATTAGTAACATGTTTTCCGACACAGTATCACTTTTAACAACAAAAGAAATTATATACTACATTATATAATGTAATATACTTGCATTTTATTGTTTATCGCTAGTGCTATTTTTTTTATTTTATTTATTTACTCTTTATTGTACAAAATAGGTAAAACAGAAAGTAAACTATTATATTAGCTCTTTGTACTAGGCATTAGCCTAATATAAAAACATGATTGTACCGTGTACTTTATAGGTTTATATAAACCAGAGTCGACATTAACGCATAATCCATTCGAATAAATTAATTTAAAAAAATACGTGGGCTTCACTCAAATCCATTCATTCAAAAATGACAATGTTAATTCATATTCAGAATAAGCTCATGAGACCCGCTTGTAATATGACTCAAGAGAGGACATTAATGTATGTAGTTATCTGTCGTCGATGTACAGAACGTACAACTTATTGAAAGGGTTAGGGTCGGATTGAAAGGGCCGGTTTGAAAGTCATTCCAAGGTCATTAAAAGAGGGGCGCCGGATACCGCTACAACAAAATTAAGCAGTTGAGCCCTGTACCTTTAGTAAAATATTAATTGTACATATGATTTTGGCAAGATTTATATCGAATAAACTATGCTTTAAATGAATTTTGCGGACACCTAGAAAAGTAGTTGCATAACGAAAAGCGTCCATTATATCTACAATATTTGCGTTAAGAACAAAAATAGTCTTTATTATTAATACATGATCTGTTCTAGCTATGTAGTGACCACTTAATAATATAACCGCAAGCAATTCATTATCACTGCGGATCTACGAAGCTTAGGTTCTTCATACCATACCTGGACATACCTGGCGTAGAGATATTTTAAAATATAATATTTCTTATAATGCAGTTTCTAAGGCAGGCATTGTGTACAATAAGTACGATATGTATTTACAGCAAATCAATAGCTTTTGATTGTTTGTGTAATTGTCTTATTCTGCATTCGCCCTCCCACAAAAACCTGAAGACCGCAGCTGACGAAATGCTGCGTGTTGAATATTGACGAGGTTGGATTGATAATAATTTTTCTGCGAGAAATATCTCATTTCAAATCAAGAGTCAACAATTAGTATAATGTGCAATATACGGTACCAGGTCGTATACAGTGGTCGCGGTGTCTCATGCACAATATGACGGAGACTGTGGAGAGCGTGTGCGCCCATCCGGTGCTCCGAGGGCTGCCCGCCGCCGCTGACATGAAACGCAAGTACGGCGCCACGCGCGCCCTCATACAGAACTACGAGGAGACGATGCGCGCAGTCTGGATGAACCAAAACGTACGTAAGCTTTCGCTAATGTTACTTTGTTACTTCATGCGAATAGCATTAAAACCAAACTAATATCGTAATAATAGTAATAGTGGCAACAATTTAAAAACTACACTTATGAAACAAATACGCTTTCGTAATAATATTATTGTTGACAACTGAGAAGCTGTTATAATACATAAGGAGTATTGAGCCACTAAAGAGTATTAATCCTTTTCAGGTATGGGATGTAGACGATTCTCTTAATAATACCCTTCTTAAAATCGACGATTCAGGTAGAATTTCAGTGAATTTGGATCACACCATACGGCTGCTGATACGTGAGTCGGATTGCCTTGTGAAGATGGGAGTGGACCTGCCCATTGTATGCCACTCGTTGTACGCTAAAAATAATTACTTCACTCTAGTAAATGATTCCCTACAGGTACGAATATGAACACGTCGTGTCCTATATACCTATTATTAAAAAGCTGATTATTCTACAATCGCTTATTGTAAAGCATAAAAAAAAAACTTGTTTTTTTTATGACAAATAACTAATTGGTAATCGTTTGAAAGATGTGATGCCTGGGTTAAAGAATATTTTGACATTTGGTTCTCCGGCTCTTCGTGCTAATTATTTTTTATGAACCCTGTTAAACAACATAAAAATGTTGCTATACAAATATCTATCCATGGCAATAACTATCTAAATAACTACCTACCCGTGTCAGGGCGGAGAAAGAATACATCCCCCAACCCCATGCCCGGATACCAGAGAATCATAAAAGGCGACTAAACATGGAGCTAGGTGATCGCAGTGTATCAGAGACAACTTAGACACGGCTAAATGCCCTGGTCGACTACGGGTAGCAGCATAGGAGATGCGAGAATCTGTTTTTTGCGATTCCAACTCGCAAACCCAGTGTGGGGACAATGAGCAAAATCCCCTCAGGGAAGGCTTGTACCCAGCATGCATTTAGACAGGCTTACGATTGTGATAATATGTAAATATAAATGTGAGCTTCATTAGATAAAGTCCAATTCAATTCACTGAGACCCGGAATAGAATTAGCTTCGCGAAGCTGGCAGTTTATCAATTTAGTGCATGACACTAAACGTTTTTGCTTTCTAATTTCATTTCCAGTTTATAAGGAAATGTCGTCTCGGATAACCATCGGATTTTCCTTAATGAAACTTACGAACTAATTTGCGACGACGCTTTTTTGCTTTCAGTTTCTTTTACAAGATTATTTGTGCACCGTTCGGCGAGTGAAATTGGAAGTGCGCCCTCTCTTTCTACCGCAAGTGGTTCGTTTATCTTCTCTCCTTCTGCCTGGTTTAAGAACCGTATCCTGGACGAGCGAGGCTTGGCAGAACTTCATCGATCGAGCCAACGCCGCTATAAAAAGCTTCGATGTATTGGTTACCAGGGTACACGATATTTACACGAATAGAATCATTTACATGCTTTCGAGCATGCAAGAAATCTTATTGCTCTCATTACCAGGTAGGTGAATACAATTTGAGGTCTACATATATACATAAGTAACTTAACATCAATGGTGGTGATGGTAAGTATGAGTGGTGAAAACAGTCAACATTAGTGTTTTTTTTACATTCCTATATAAAAATGATTTACACCAGATTGCTCTTTTGTTTAGTGCTACAAGCTGAGTACTACTTTCCATCGATTGTTAGTATACCATCCTATGTACCAGAATATTACCTTGTTCAGAACAATAATTAAATATTCTTTGTACTTTTGACTCGTATCGCTATAAATAACACATTTATAACAACAGTACATACTTTAATGTGCAGTACCTTTAATTTAACTTAACAGTACCTTTAATGCCTGAAGTGGTAGGCAGAGGAGCGTAGTAAACTCTTATCTTTAAGCAGTTACGTTTACTTGCCATCACGGAATAGGTGGTGAATATATTGCCATACACCGAGCATACATCCAAATTCAAAACCACTACTAAAAATTTTAAGTCAGAAAAATGCTACCGAGGCACTGACACATACCTAAACCTTTGTCATTATCTTCTACTATATAAATAAAATTATAGAGGTATTCCGTTGTGTGCGGATCACGGAAAAACTACTGAATAGATTTCAATTGCGTCCACTAAGTTTTTATTTTGTGTATTAATATACTAATATAATATATTAGGTATATACTATAATTAAGCTAACGAATTGGGCCAAGCCTGTAATGTCAGACTAAATGAGGTTTTAATAAATAACTAAATAAATTTGTTATACATTTGACCCTTAATCCATTTAATATAAAGTTATTGAAATTTTAAGAAGTAACTATTTCTATAAGCACTACATGATCAGTCAATACGTCGCTTGCTCTAGCGTTATTAAACCTGATAATTTATATACCTATGTATTTTAGCTACAAACAGTGAAATGAATAATGCAAGCGAAGTACCGGATATCAGTTAGGAAAGTAATTACTGTTGAATTAAATAACATACTATATGCACATTTAATTTTTTTTTTTAGATTATTTTCATTTTAATATAACTTTCAATTGAGAGCTATGAATTATTCCATTTCTATATTATAATACAATAATATCTACGAGTTATCGTTATACACACAAACATAACACTGAAGGTTGTATAGAAATAAATGTACATTGAAGGGAATGCGGAAGGTGATCAAAACGAAAACGAATTTGATCGATAACCTTACCACGCCTCGGTGTCCATTACTGTGCGCACTGCTCAAAGGGATTATTCCCGCTAATTGGTTCAAGCGTAAATCGGAGAGAGCGGTGATTTAACAAGATCTGAATTAATAACTAAATAGGAATTTTTCAACAGCGAGTTGTGTTTCTTTGTAATTACGTCGTACACTTCAATTGGCTATAAAGCTTTGGTTATAAAGCTAAACGTACGTTGGAATTTTGATACGAAATATACAAATCTTCGTAATATTCTTAACTATGCAATCGGTTTTTAAATAAAACTTATTAAAGCGTTTTATTGTTATATGTAAAAATGTGAATGCCTAGTTGGTCATATTGGTTCCAAGTACGACTGCCGAACGGTAGGTCCTGGGTTCGATTCCCGGGTCGGGCACTACTAAATTTTCTAATTTACATTTTCTAGTAGTGGCTCGGAGTCTGGATATGTGCCGGGTATATGGCAATAGGCTCACCACCTATTCCATCATAGGACTTAAAAGTAACTGGTGAAACGTGGGGGTGTTATACATTCCTCTGCCTACCTCTTCGGGGATTACAGGCGTGATGTTACTTTTTTTCCTAAAACATAGAAGGTACACTCGAGTTGAGAACTTCTCCTTATTATGAAGTAGGTTAGTAAAACTTAATTAAGTGATACAAAAAACCGTAATTGAATGTCACTTCCGTAACCGTAGCCGTCCTTAACCGAAATATAATGTCACTTCGACGTATACAATATGATCAAGTTGCGGCAGCGGACATGTTAAATAATTTAATATCAATTTATTGCGCAGCTTCGACAAGCCCTTGCAGCTTGTGGTATTTGAAAATAAATCTTACATTGAGCAGAACATCGCGGTGTATTCACAGTAATTTGGCCAATACGTACTTATGGGCCTGGAGGGAACTATTACCTATAGAATAAATACTGAATTAAGATTTATACAAGCGTATATCTTAGGATTACGGACTAGCCAATTGCAATTTATATCAATATTTCAACGACAGGTCTGTAACAACAGGGATATTTGGCAATCAGTACTAACATTTCTATATACCGCATAGTAAGTAGCGTATTTGTGAATCTTGAAAAACTCAATGGAAAAAAGCTTTGACATCGTTATCTGCAATACTCTCTCACTTTTATTTAAGGTTGTATACGTCCTAAATTACCTTTATATGAGTTACGTGTCTATTTGTTATGCTCATAAAATAAAAAATACAAACTACATATTATATAGGCTGAAAAGACCAACTCTAGCTGAGACTAGACTATGTAAAGACAAGCGTATTGTATTTTTTAGAAAGGCCTCCTTTCTGCTTTGCAACTTCAAATGAGTACAATTCGATGTTACAGAACGTACCATTGTGGCCGGGTTGCTATTTTAATGAAAAAAAGCATATTACCGCGTGCCGAAACAAATAGTACTCGTAGCCAAAGAGTTGACATTTTTTGCGAAACAAATTAAATTATTCACTTTTTAATTACACAAACGAGATTATTTCTCTTCGTTCATTTATACATTTTCTGTAAAGTTAATTAGGTAATTATTTTTACTATGACTGTGAAACGTTTTCGGGATACATAAATTAATAATTAGTATGGCTACCATACCTGGAAACAGGTCTCATTCAGAAATACTAACGGAAATACCAAGGGAGGGTCCATTATGGGTTCAAAATGTCAGCGGGCCCAAGCTGTTCCATGTATGGGTGAAGCTTGGGTGTGTGATAAACACTTATAATAGGTGGCAATTAATCTCTTATCACAACATTTACTAACTTACCTAAATGTGCAGACCACAAGACGGAAATGCTTCTGAAAGTTCTCTACCACCAAATATGGACAATTGTGGCCAGCACTTAACTCATAGTCTGCAAATGTAACATTTAACATCACGCATGTAATCTCCAAAAGATATACAAAAGAGTGCAGTAGTTTGTAACCGCGATAGAATATACTGGAATTTAATCAGTATTATCACTAAATCGTAACATCAGGTCCCTTGCCGGGTAGCTTAAGAGCACCAAGTGCGAAATATATCTACCCTTGCAGACCTGACTTCGTTCTTCTACATTTATCGCTTACTTCATACACGCATACTGATTTCAAATTATTATTACTGTTATTTTGTAATCATTATACAGTATATATGTCAATGTATCAATGTACAGCGAGCCACCCTTGCGAAACAGAATAACAGTACATAACTGTAATACCATTTTGTTTGTTCCCGTCCATATCCCTGTCTTTTCTGACATAATAACGTATACAATACTCGTAGGATGTAAGAAGAAAACAAGATCGTGAACCAGCTCATTGGCCACATTTGCTGTTATACTTGTGTTCCTTCTTACGCACATCAAAAAGGCCTGTTTAAACATGTCTTTGCCTTGTATACAATTATGTATTTCGTTTTCAGTAATAAAAATGTTATAACATATGTATGAAATGTTTTGTTTTAATTGCGCCTATGTTCTTTCTGACAATGAAGTATACAATTGAACAGTTTAATATTAAAAACCTTTCGTACAATACTACTGATTTGATAATACCTAGCTGATTTGATACTTCTTGTATACAACGTAACATCACGCCTGTAATCTCCGAAGAGGTAGGCAGAGGAGTATAGTAAACTCCCTCGTTTCACCAGTAATGTGACGTTACTTCTTGTAAACAACGAAATATAATGGTAGGTATTATCAATTATCATTAAATGAAGATTATGGCTATGACCCCTCAGGGGAGATCTATGTCCAGCAGTGGGCTGCAGTAGGTCGATGACGATGATAATGATGATGATGAACATTTCATAAGGTAATTATTATGTTTTAATTGCCTATTTGTTATTTCCTATGTTGTTAATTGTACTTAATGACTCTATTTAATAAATGTACAGTTTGTATTCAAAACTGGGAGTCACGTTGATAAAGTAGTGATAGCCTGCCAGGTGACAGTGAGGCTTAGAGGTAGGAATATAGAACCCCCTCCCTCCCCCAAGCCGGGGTTTCAAACATTGGCTAGCACCTCTTCGACTTTTTTTATCATTTTTAAGGAAGAGGAAGACATCGCAAAGAATCCTGCACAAGTTAATGTTCCCCGCTGTCCTGTGAGGCCTGTGTTGATGATGATGATGCAAATGCTACAATCAACCCGTTTTCAAAGTTTCATGTCAGTCGGACTAGTTCTCTTGACGAGCACTGGCTACGATCAAATTAGTCCTAAGCTGCGTGCAATTGCTTGTTGAAGCTACCTTATTGTTGATGACAATTAAGGCTAGTCTTTAGGTCCGCTGATTAATGCCCATTACTAATGTGTTGCGGGTGGCGGTTTGATTCTCACCCGCATTAAATATTTGATATAATTACAGAAAATTATATTTCATTTTAAAATGTTTTAAAGATTGTGCGCCAGGATTTCAACCTAAGACCTTCAGAGTGAAAAGTTGACTTCGATGCTTGTAGGCTACCAATTCTCTATATCTACATAAACTGGAATTTATCAACTGGCTATCTGGACGCCATTCTGTATGTCCAGTCTAGTTTGTAATTAGATGACCATAAATTATCCCCATATATTAAAGTAACGAAATACAAAACGAGTGACGTCTTAAAAAGCTGATTCGGGTGTAACGAGGATACTAAGCGACGACTTACATAATTTGCGATGGAGAAGTTAATGTTGGGGCATTAGTGGGCGATGGGCCTTCGCAAACAAATAGACCCGCCGTTTGGCGAATCACCGCTGGACGGCAGCGCCGGGCCGCCCGCCTCACGCACCTCGCGTCCGAATAAATAAACATAATAATGTATTTAGTTTAATGCGCCCTCATATTGTATAGTGAACGATGTTTGCACTTTTCTCATAACCGTTCTTTCTCTGTGACTTACCAACTCGAACGTAATATCACGCTTGTAATCCCCGAAGAGGTAGGTAGAGGAGTGTAATATACTCACACGTTTCACCACTTACATTTAGGTCTCATATGGAATCTCATACTTGTATGGAGTTGGTGGTGAACCTATTGCCATATATACCGGGCATATGTCCAGACTTTGAACCACTACTAGAAAATACAATAGTGCCCGATTCGGGATTTGAACCGAAGACCTCTCGATCGGCAGTCGTGCTTGAAATCAACACAACCAATTAGGTAGTCGCTTACTAAGTCCTGACTCTTTTTTAGCTTTTTTTTTGTTGTTAAGGTTATATGATGACATGTCACCTCTTATAGGGTAAGCAGAAAACATCGGGTGTCAAATATATCTATCCTTACTAACTTGATACTCCTTCATACTGACCTTTGTCTACGTTTATCACTTTCTTCGTACATCTTTTTCCATACGTAATTGTCATACAAAAAATGACTAATATTGGTAAGTTCGAGAATGATGAAACCGGCACAATGTGATATATCCTCAGGTAGCAATAATTCAAAGATAACAGTGTCCCAATTAACAATAACAATAACAGATAACAATGTATCAATATATGGTTTAGAAGAATTATCAAGATAATTTAAAAATACATTGTAAGACTGCCTCGTTGGTCGTGTTGGTTGCAAGTGCGACTGCCGAACGGGAGGTCCTGGGTTCGATTCCCGGGTCGGG
>DWDV01001167.1:0-13922 GCA_018245615.1 Mimoniades ocyalus
GTCAACCAGTATTTTGCAGACCTTCAAGAATCATTTTTTAAACCCGCTATAGAAGCGTTGCTAAACAGATATAGGAGCTGTATTGACTTAGGTGGAGATTATGCTGAAAAGTAAAAATATTTTTGTATGTAATTTACTTTGTTTTCTTTTTGAGGTCGCGAACATGTCCATCCACCCTCGTATCGTGTAATATGAACTAAATAACGTAAGCTCCGATGACGATACGCTAACGATAGCTTTTATTGCAGTCCACGAATTTTATTGCGGTTTAACTGCTCTAAGGGTGATGAAAAAAAATTGTAGTAATATAAAAAAAAAATACCACGCCTTCATAGATATTATATTGCAAGCCGGCTTATGAAACGCAGTGTATACATTTACAAATCACACGATACAAAACTCCTCACTCTCCATACAAAATTGTATCTACAAAGTCTTAAGCCATTACGTTATTCAATTAAAAATAAATTAGCTTTACGAAAATTGGAATGTTCCAGTTAAAATTGACGGGGTCGCGTGACAGTGGAGGTGACGTATTATAAAATGACATACATACATAGAAAATATAAAACCTTTACAAATCATTTGTATACAGTACTAGCGATTTATGTAAGAAAGGAGCTGGTCGTGCGAAGCGACGCATTTTCAGCTCCACGTTCGCATAAATCAGCTCAGACCACGACGAATTTGGAGATATAAAGGAAAATTGAAGTGTCTGCAAATTTCGGCTACTACCAGATGACGAGCAAATTTCATCCACAGGTATTCGCAAAATGTGCGCTTTTATGCAATATTTCGCTCTACAAGCAAAAAGCTCGAATATTTTCATTGTAAAGGTAGAACCATTGTCATTCATATTAGAAGTTGATGTAGCAAGTTTCTTCGTTTTTTGTCCTATGTAAGATTAGAACATTGTCATTGTTAAAGGTGAATAATTCTCGTTTATATTATAATTTTATATAAGCCTTCTCGGTATGATTCTTTGTGTTTTGCTGTTTACGCTACGGTAGATGCTTGGTAGTACCTAATGGCAAGCCGAGCTCGGCCAGTCTTAAGAGTTGGATATGTTTATTGTCTAGACGCTGATTTCATAAAGGATTTTCGAAGCTGCAATTATGCAATGAAATCTCAATTGTATTACACAGCAATAAGGTTGGTAATTATTCAAGTACGAATCACATCTATTTCGACTCGCACATCCTCATGCTGTTTAATCTCATATGTATACCATATTGGTAAGAGATCTATACGAATAATCGGTATAACCACTCACATTCTACACAGTCATCGAGCCATATACCATTTGGTCGTTAATTCATCACCTTCCGCACATCTTATACCCTATAAAATACAAAAGGCGCTACATTTTTACACCTATTGAAAGAATTATCATAGTGTTAATATGCAAAGATTACTGGAACATTCTAGTAATTGATGTTGCAATCACCAGTTTAAGATTATGTAGAGTATGCAAATATCTAATATACTTGACTTCTGGAGACACTACTCGAAGTAATGGATTATTCTATATTTAAAACTGCCCTACACGATCAATGGTTACCGGTTAATCCTAGAAAAGTTTAATAGACAACGACACTACGCTACTTAATAAGACTCGTCCACGGAAACTATCGAAGTGTCACGTAAACTATGAAATGTGTTATTGGTATATTCTTTGCTGTAAGAAAATGTATGTACACACATGATTACGATGAAAGCAGCTGGTGTAGGGAGAAAAAAGCAGAATACCCACTAGAAGGTGTGTATGCAAAATGGGGATGGAAATTATTAACTGGAAATAAAATAAAGCGAGTGCTGTTCCATGCCTGCTATTTGCGAGAAGTTAGAATGTGACTATTTTTGTATCAATGTAATGTTAATTGTAAAATCTATGAGCAGCTGGTTTATCATCATTTAAATAAATAAGAAAAAAAAAACCATTTTTTTTTAAATATATAAGAAATGATATAAATACATGAAAATGATAGCATCTGAACGATCATTCAGCAGTGAAAACAAATGTAATTAACAAATGAAAATGTGGTGGCGACAAGAGTTTCAGTTAAGGTTCCAATATTAATATTGATGGACACCAAAGATGGGGTAGCTCAGAATAATAATTAGACGCGCGTTACAATTACCATACTTTTATGATCTGTACCCGTTCACGTGACACTTCAAATTGTACAATAAGAATTTCAATTGACAATACGTTTCAAATGCTACGCTAATTGTCCATTCGGAGTTAATGGCCGTTACATATAGGAGCATATATGTATGTACGTACAGTCCGCTACATTTACACGTCACAAAAAACTACATTTAGCGCTAGAAATTAACTTAACATTTCCCATAAATAATAATAGTAATAATACGTAATTAGGTAGAGAGACAGCGCTGCCGATTGATAGTCAAAATTATCTGTTAAGCTATATTATACCTAATGCATAAACTAACCGCCGAAATTGATTTAACTAATTGTAGTACATCAAGGTTTTTTTTCATCTACATTGAAAGTAATGAAGAGTAAAGAATACACCAGAGAAGTGAGAATGTTTACTAGGTTAGCTCTTTTCTCCGTCAAATAACAAACTCTACATTGGAAGAGTAGGAAAAATATGCTCCTACCCTCACATAGTTTAGGGGAGAGGAATATTTTCCACATTGACTGCGCTAAGCATTTATATAATATACGAATTAATTGCAAAGAAAAATATTTCGTCACACAGATACAAGCACGTATAACTTTAATCAAGTGTGAGTGTAAATTACAATTTAATAACACTAATGTGATATGATTCGTTAGCAATGGAATATGTTTATTAACCGAAACAAGCTATTCGTAGTTACCATTGAATTATTTTAATTAATTAATTAAATTTAACAATTCACACATACAGAACGAAAAAGTAAGTAGCATTACACTGTCATCATATTAACGGGACATCTTTGAAAATAATTAAAATAAAAACTTTGAGCGTTTATTTCAATACGAAGAATAAGGATACGTTATATTGTAAGGTAAAATATTAACAATATAATGCTACGCGAACCGGGCGATAGAACTATGTAGTTGATAACAAATTGCAGATTATCAAGTGGCTGAAGCTTTGAAAATAAATTCAGGTCTGTATCTCAGACCTGAATTTATTTACACGTAGGGTGGTATACAATAGCACTTCAAACAATGAAGACAAGCAATTTTCATTGAACTACAACATAGTGTTCGGCGCCTGGATTGGCCTGATACCGCTCCAAGACTCGGTGTCCACGCTGATGCTTCAAGCTCTGCTCACACGTCTCATCGTAACACGCAATTGAGTATATGCGTACACCACAATCGCGCACCGCATTCCATAACTTAAAGTCGTAAAGCATAATGTCCATATTGCTTTGTAGTTTGATGTTGGTTTAAAAGAATTATATATCTGCTGCACGCAATGATTTATTACATTTTGCGAAAATGAATGTGTAGAGTTAAATATTCTAATACAAATCGTAGTCCTCAGTCATGATCGGTAATAATGCCGCTATGGGCTCACGAGGCACAATTACAAATGAGACCGAGAACCGAGTCGAGTTTATGAATACGAAAATCTCTACTAGCTTGCCTTTACACTTAGCTTTGCCTTGCTTGCCTTTGGATAAACAGTTACTCAAATAAGAAAACATTTAACACCAGCGCACCTACACGCGTCTCTATCTGTGTGACAACTTTGCCTGTGTGAATATTTGCGTGTGTACAGATGTACATGTGTACTATATATAATAACGTGCACAATTATGTGTATATAAAAAGGAAAAAAAAACGCCGCGAAGCGTTTCACATGTTATCCAATGTAGGTGCGTGTGTGGTTATCATGGCAATCGAACATTGAATTTGAGCGCCGCATGTAACTCGCCGCGGTGTGACGGGAGACCTTCGAGCGCACTGTTCACATTTCGCGTCGATCGGGCGACAAAGGACGTTAATACGCACCCGCACGGGTTCAGCACTGTCGGCCGGCGAGCGCGCGGGGCGGCGGCCGCGCGCGACGCTGCTTAGAAGGTCACCGATCGAGTCGGCGGCGGGTTTCGCTACGAGGGCTTGCGCGCGAGGTCGAGCGAGGCGGCCGACTCGCGGCGGATGACCAGCCGCAGCTTGTCGTCGTCCACGAGCTCCTCCTCCACCGACTCCGCGCGGCTGATGGAGCGCCCCAGCGCGCGGGCCTTCCACGCCTCTAGCCTCATGACCTGCCCGCGGAAACACCAGCTGCAGTACGCGCGCACGGTGGAAGCGCCAGGACGCATTTATCGTCATTGTGCCGAAACATGGCGTAGCGATTCGAAACAACCCGAACAAGGTTCTAATGTCACGTAGTCGGACGCCTTCCGAATTGAATACGCCGTAGTCGTTCGCATTCGAATCCGGTCGACGAAACCAACTCAAGCGTGAACGTTCAAACGAATTAATTTACGAAACGTCCAACGCTAACGGTACTCACTAAAGTTACATGAATTACGTTTAAAATAGAACACAATTTAAGTTATCAATCGATAGCTACGTCTTTACGCTTCCACACAGCACGTTATACGTATAAAAAAAAAACAGAAATAGCGCTATTATATTCTAGCTACGCACACAATCACAAAATACCTAAAATAATTTTCCACAATCGTTTCCTGGCTTTCATCTAAGTATTCATAGCATCACGACACAACAGCGCCCTCGAAACAATTTTGTAACGGCGACATTATAATTATGTAAACAATTCGCTTATTGAAAACCTGAACAGACAATATTTAATCCTAAATATTAAAAAAAACTGAAATTATAAAAAATTAACATATCGCTGTTACAATAATATAACTACATAAATACTTGTGTAAATTAATCTAAGCTTCGCTAAAGGAAGCTTCGTCAAGGATGACTGAAGCGTATCCACGTACACTGATAAACTCTTCATTGCCAATTTTATTATTTGTGGTCAGTATCATTTTTATCAGTCAGTCAAATTGTGTAGGACATTCAATAAAATATAATATGCAAGTCAAAATAGATCTATGAAATTAGTGAAAGGGAAAATATATTATAAAAAATTATAATGGACGAAATAGAAGGGCAGTGCAGTGAATCGAAGAGAACGTGGACGCAGAAGCAAAATCTTAACAACAAACATATCGCTATAATGGAAGCATGCACAGTAATGCCTTCTGACTTAATTATCACTGAACTAATACAATGAAACCCGCCACATACACAAATTGTATCTGTCACCTAAAAATGCTGCTAGATGAAAAGCGGATATATTAAAAGATACTTAATATGTCAGCTTTTCATATTAAAGTACTTTTTCGTAGTCCTTTTCAAGTCTCAAATTCGGTGATATACATATTTACAGCGTACGACGACTCAATGTGTAGAAAATATTTCCTGTTGGCTGCCAAAACTTAGTTCCGCACATTGTACATCAACCATATATGTAGTACAAATGTATATTAAATTGCTTAAATAGATCAAGGTAGCATGCAAACTCACAAACATAAATGCAAAAAAAAACCCACAATCACACACAGCATGCAATTATACATGTTCGCACCACACGATCTCCTTAGCCACGAGCGGTACAATCATGTACTCCGTACATTACTGTCTACTTTTGTACTATCCCGACGATAATCCTGTACGTGTTTATCAGAGCTATCTTTTGGAGTGACATATAAAAAGTACTTTAAAACATATAAAAAATCCACCACCGTACTAGTAAAAAAAATGATAATCAAATGTAATACGATGTGTTTCATTAGGGAGACTGTGACAGGCGAGAGCTTGGCGGAGATTCCGGCATATGTAATTCAAACTCTATTGAACTGACCAATATATAGAATACAATAATATCATTGAAGCACAGTATGTGCGGACAATTTTAAGTCGTCATAAAGCTTGTATTTTTCAGTAAGCAAACATCTAAATGTTTGCCCGCTACAGACAGCGATCAATATGTCTGTAGACAATTGTGTTAGCTCTGTGTATCTACCTGGATTATCTTTATATAGTGAAAACATTTTGATACATGTAAATAATTCTACTAAGTAGTATAAGTATTATAAGGGCTATATATGTATTTCTAAGCTACAATAAATAGTATTAAATAAAAACAGCATTCAACATCCAACTAGCAATCTTTCGAATGGGGAGGCACTGACAGTTACTAACATTTCTGTTCAATTTTGGAATGCATCGTTTACCGATTCGACAATCAAAAGTATTTGAACATTATTACAAATTAATAATAATTATCTATATTTAGAAATATAATTTGATAGTAATGGTTAATTAAGTCCCATTAGTTGACAAAATATTTGTACCTGTATGGCAATGAATATTTTTAGTCAAAGTACATATTTTGAAACAGGAATTTTGATATTGTGCGAAAACCAATATTAATGGTGGTCGTGGCACACATAATGGAACGTAGAGAAGCATTTTTTAAACGCATTGTATTGTTATATTTGTACCAAATCAGTATTAATGAATGTTAACTTTATTTTAAACTAACACTTGTGTTAGTTTTTTATTAATTTTTTTAATCAATTTTAATAACGTGTGTGTTAATTTCGAAATATTCTTTATAATGCAAATAACGATCACCAATCACATCTTTCCCGATGAATTAACGTTACTTTCTACACTAATCGATGTTTGACGTCGAATCGGTAGCGCGGCGAGCACCGGCACGCCGGCTCCTCCCCTATTCGAAGCGAGGTAAACACACAAGCCAAGTGCCAGCTGAGCAATGCTCGACATTACTCCATTATAACATAGCGCAACTTACTCGAGCCATTTCCAGGGCTCAGTGACCGGCGTGGCGATTGGTGTCGGAAACTGTGCAGCGCCAAACATAAGTCCGTCAGTTACACATCGAAGCCGCGGTGTGACGTTACATGGGAGCGTTGGTGTTGGCAGGTTTATGTATATACATATATATATATTTATATTCATAACAGGGCAGATTGTACAAGTAATGGACCTTGTAGTTAATTTCAGAGCTATATAGATAGATTTAAGTGGTAAGTTTTTATTCTACGTTTAAGTAACAATAATAAATACACTGTCTATTAAGCTGTTTATATGAGTGTTTAAAATTTTCTTATTGTATGCAAATAATCGCAAGCTTCTTGAAAATAAACCACAAATATTACGAAACGAAAAATTACAGTGTTCCTTAAAGTTTACGAGTTAACACCAGATTTGAATGTGATTTTGATGAAATTCGGTATGTAGAAATAATTTGAATATTGGGAAAGGAACGAAGCTTTTTAATTCGATAATTCTATGAGAACTATTTTATTTGCCGCCGAAAAGAAAGCTCCGGTAACTAGTATTTGTTACGTCAAAACTTTATGAGACCTGACAACACCAACGGGGAACAATATTAATTAACGAACGAAGTCTAAAGCATGTAATATTAAAATACAAACAAAATTATTATGAATTAATGTTGCATAACTCCAACACAATCCCGTAGAATCATATATAAAAAAATAAGGATCACACTAAAAATAAATTTGGAGACTGGCCTGATAGAACACGATTCTAGAAAAATCTCGAAGACAGTATAGCGTTACTGGACCCCCTGCTTGCGATGGTAACTCTGCTATAACCGAACCTTAAATGATATCCAAGCGGTTGCGACTGGTACAAGTATTGTATATATCGTATACGAAAAATTACAATTTTCGCAGACAACCTACGAAATACGGCCGAGAACAGTCAGAAAACATCAGTTAATATAATAAAGTACAATATTTCTCTTTAAATTTCATATCAGTAACAAAAAAAAGCATTACATATCTAAAAAAAAACCAGACATTCCAGTGAAACTGTAACAATTAATACGAGGTATTTCTAGGCTGCCTACTACGATAGTATTTGCCAATTAAAGTTTGGTAAAACATAATATTATTCTTGAAGAGAAATTACATAGCAGTCGGTTTTACTAAACATGTCTAACGAACCGTTTAAATTAGTTAAGGGACAAAAAAAATCCCGTTTAGCGGTCGAAATAATAGCAGCAGGGCCGCGTCCGCTGTCCAACATGTCATAATTCTATGTAACGTTCCTACATACCTTCCATCCATATAGAATTATCGATATCAAAATTTTACATTTACACTCTCGTACTTCATATAGATAATGCACGTTGTTTCATAAAACTAAATATTAATTATTGTTAAAGAGTTCATACTACTTACACACTTATAGAAATAAATAGACAGAAAATAATACATAAAGATAATAGAAATAAAGAATCACTTAATATTCTCAAATTGTGTGCCTCACTGCCAACGATTACCGAACATTTCAAATTACGAACTAACGTTAAAATAATTGTTACAATGAGTGTTTAAAATACGTTTAGGGATAAGAAGCCTTATATATTCTTACAATTGCACACACACATACGTACATAGGTGCATTTATAAATAAAAGTGCATTACATTGTTAATAAAATCCTCTTGAATCAGCTGGTATAATTTTCTTATATACAACTACATTTTGATACAAGGCAAAGGCGTGTACACAACGTGCACCCCCCACCCTTCCACCCCACATCCCCACCTCTTACCCGATGAGAGTGAGACAAGTGAACTAACTGAGAATGAAATCGACGCATTTAAAATGTTATGGATACCATTATACATATTATCGGGCAAATAATTATTCTATGAACACTATTTAAATATTCAGTCAATTATATAAACACAGTAAGCGTGATTATCCACGACAATCATACATAGGGTCTGTCAAGAAAGTCACGAAAATAATGTTTGTGGAAGTAATCGTTTTACCTTTCTGGCAACATTGACATTATAGTTCAATTGGAGTACTTCGGCTGTCAGATTATTGTTTTCTGTTGTTTATTAGTCGATATTTTTACGGTATTAACTGTTTTCTCAGCTATTGTGCTTTAAAAAGTCGAAAATGACTAAAACCCTTGTAAGAGTGAAGCGAGAGGTACTATAATTTAAAATATATCAGGAGTTTATGGCTGAATTTCAAGCGGGAAACGTGCTTTCCGATTTGGACGACGTGTATGGCTTATGGCCGAACAGCGAAAATAACCGGTATGTATGTATATGTTTATTAATGTAATATAATATGTTTTATTAATGTCGAGCGCAATATAAACAATACAATATCGTTTAAAAATTATGTTGTTACATTTAACGTACCGGTTTATTTGCGTTGTTAATATATTCTTGACGTTATAAAATGTACCAAAGCAAAGTACTGAAACCAAAACAATTTTCATATTTGTTTATTTTTAGTTAGTTAAGTATATTAAATTTAATAGAAAAAAAAATAAAGAAAAGAATAGCAGAAAAAAATGTTGAGAACCAGGATGTTGCGAAGTTATGATTATTAAAACATATTATTTTTTTTTTTTTTTAAACCTACATTTTTTATGAGGAATAATGAAATGTCAAGAATGCACTCATAATATAGATGTGTATGATTCTTGAAATTAATGAAGTTACTGCATATCATTGAACCAAGTAAAAGCTTAATAATTTAAATAGATTTGAGGTGATTGTTACTATGTATAATGAAGGCATGTCTCTCTCATGAAAATTAAATGTGAAAATATTAACAAAAAATATAAAGTATCATAACTATTTGGTCGAAATCTATAGGGATAAACTGAAAAAATGAAAGTGGCGCCCTCATTTTTTTCACGACTTTCTTGACGGACTGTACATGTTATAGAAGCGAAGCGGGAAAGTGATGATTACATGAAACGTAAAATATATTGAAACACGAAAGCATAAATATATTTTATACGCGTGATTAGTTTTATTCTTTCATTGTTTTGTTCAGATTTGACATGTTTCAAATCAGCTTAATTTAACAGCCAATAGACGGAATAATAAAATCGACAAAAAAAACAAAATCACACACGTATTTGGCGGCAAAATCTTTGCATGTTCAATAGAATATCCGTAAATTATAAATATACACATACATATAAGTTATATTATATTGCAGCCAACTTTCTTTGCACAGTTTATGATTATTTGAAAACAATGAAGTTGTACATATACGGGTATATTATTTGGATTATCGGTGTATATATAATTTAATTTATTATAAATAAATACATATGTAAGGATAGAAATGTAATTTCAGTTCAAATCTGCGCCGTTAAAACTCTTCCAAACGTGCCCAGAATAAGTTTTACATGAAGTAATAACGTTCGTGTATTCAGTTAAGAAAATTTTTAAATTTAGTTTTATATCGTGTATGACATTCAAAATGTATCAATTTAAACAATTATACAAGTAAATGACAGATTAAAATTGTTCTGAAACGAAAAATACTTTACAATTATTAATACTGCAATTCACAGCACAGTCTAGTTTGTTTCATAGTATCATAATTATTTCATTGTATAATTTCATATTGCAATATCGATAAGATGCCAAGTAATATCTGGATGATTAGTCCAGCTTTAAAGCTATTAAAGTTAAGCTATTTAAGTTTTCATTATTATTTCTATTATTCCAGTGCGCATTTCGTTCTGAATTCGGGACATACATTCAATGCTCTCTCTCATATTTTTAAGAAACGTTTCTCATACGTGTATGTATAACTATATACTAAAATGATATCGAACATTTATATTATAGTAATAGTTACCTCGGCTTTTAGTTCGGCGACTTGTTCTTGCAATTCGCGCACTCTTTCAGAGTCGTCCATATTCGAGCGCAATTCACCTTCCGTGGCCATCACCTCATTCTGAAATTGTTTCATTTTATGCTAATGACTGACTTAATACTTCGCTAATAGAACGTCTTGTTCTGAGCAATGAGTTTGAGTGAGTTATATTTAGTGAATGCATGAATGTCTGCAAAGCAATGTCGTCCTTAATATGGATAATACTAAATTTACTTTCAGTTTGTACTCCGACACTTCGGTCTCGAGCTCCGCTATCCTTTGCGCGTCCTCCATGTTTCTTATGTTGGCTTGCATAGAGTCGTACTTCGCCTTGCTCTCCAAATCGGTATACTTGTGTTGGAACTCCCTCTGGCGTGCTTGCAGCGCCCTCTCCCGCTGCAGAGCTGAGTCCAAGGACTCGCGCAGCTGCCGGGCCTCTTCGTCCTGACGTCGCAGCTGATTGGTCGACACCTGTACTTGTGTGGAAAGCTCCATCACCTGTTGGATTTGAATCGTATATCATTTATATATTCCTACGGCCAAAGATCGTTTCATGAGAGAAATAAAACCTTACTACATTGTTCTATTGGGTATCAGGTTCGTGGTCGTACCTACAAGGAGCATATATTTGTATTTAAATATTCATAATAATATACTTTTTCGTGGGAGATGAGCGAATCTTGAACAGATCTTTAAGACAAATGTTAGGTCAATGTCAGTTAGTCATTAGGAACGCCAATAATAATTATTGTTATAAACTATCAGCATTATTTGTTACATTACTGCGTTAATTGGTCAATGCATACGACATAATTACCTGCTTAGCAGTTAGCAGTTTATAACTACTCGTTTCATTCTAAAATGGTGACAGGAGCATCAGTAGGGTAGCGTGGGAAAGGGGAGAGGGCGATAGGGGCGGCCCGCCCCGGGCGACACTTTTAGGGGGCGGCAAAATAGTTTTGGTCGGCGAGATTTTGATAATGCCGAACATATATACTATATTGCTCTCAGAGATTCTCAGGAGACCTTTTTTTGGGGGGCGGCAATATTTTCTCCCGCCCTGGCCGACTGAAACCCACGCTACGCCACTGAGGAGCATTGATGTGTCTTATTACTATAACTTCTGCTCGTTGGACATAGGTGTAGCGGTAGTATTGTGTAAAGTGAACCGTATACTTGTTTAATGTAACATTCCATCTGTAAATCCAAAGAGAGAGAGAGGAGTGTGGTACACTTCTACTTTACATCGTTACATTTACGTCCCACTATGGAGTAGGCGGTGAGTTTATTGCCCTACACCGGGCACAAGACCCTAGGACTTGCTTGAACCTAGGATATCTCGATCGGCCGTCGCTCTTACAACCATTCGACCAAAGAGGCATTCAATACTTGTTCAATCATGCATAATAAAACTTTAAAATTTGCCTTTTCATAAATATTTAGTCTATAAATTTAACTTTTCTTATAGTGAAAGGAAACCCGCGTGCAACAGGGGAACGGTAAAATTATCATGAATATAAAATTTTTAATCTTAAACGTTCTACAAACAAACACTTGTTGTAAAACTGGCACAGACCTTGAGCCTTAGCTCCTTGAGCTCGGTCAGAGCCTCGACCTCACGGATGCGCGTGGACATGAGCTCCTCTTCCAACTTCTGCATGTCCGCGGATCGACCTTCCCACGCACGCAGCAGCTTCTTAGGCGTCGCCATTATGTCCGAGACCACGTTCGACTGTGTAGGAGGCGGCGGCGGCTCCTGTCGATGTTCCTGTTACAAACACCATTGGAATTATATTTCTCCAAATTTATCTTCGAAAAAAAATGACCAGTAATTCGTAGTTGTATACTGAAACGTATATTTCTATTAATTGAAACGACCAACTTGCGTTCTAGAAACAGACTGTTACTTATTATATAAAGTAAACATAGTTTAGATAACTCATACAGAATGTTGCTGCCAGTATAGATAGACATAGACACCTTATTTTGATATCCAATTAATAACTTCTTTGGTACATAAAACTGTTCTTCCTACATGTAATCGTTATGCGCCTTGGAAGCGGTTAAAACATTTCACGAAACAATGCTTAGCCAAAAACTTGTACCTCTACATATTTCTGTACTAATGTAAACTATAAAAATTGATTTCAGAAAAATATATACACAAAAGAACCACAAACAATCACCTGTAGATGCCTCTGCCACGACTCCGAAAGTTCAGTGACGCGCTGTCCCAAATCCTTCAACGAGAGATTCGCTTCCGCCTCTCTTAGCTTCACGGCTATCAGCTCGTCCTGAAATTATTAGTCGACTCATTACAACTCTAGCGAAATATGGATATTTTATAGCGTAAACGGCCGTATGAAATCAATCAGCCATCAAGCGAACATAATTCATAAATAAATTTAAAGAGGACATTACTCTTGGTTTCAATGAATTGAGTAGTGCTGCCATTTATGCACACAATATCGTCTTTAGGAATGTTATGCATTGTCAACATAAGTTGATCATAAAACTGTTTTATATCAAAAATATGTATCACTGTATGAATGTATAATTTCAAAACTGGTTATATGTGTAATATTGTGTTAACTGTGTTTCCAATACAGCCGGCAATTTTCACTCCTGTATAAACGTGTTTTTTTATATTTCCTGATTCGTTCAAAACACGCAAACTTCAATCAGACAATCCTGTACGCTTTGTATGAGAATAAATTCACTTTCTCTGTCTACTCTGTAAGGGACCTGGCGTGAGGATGTGTATGTATGTAGGTACGTATATAAATAGAAAATATTAATTTTAATAATAATTCAGTTAATAATAATTGAGAGTCTTAATTTGGAGTCATCGTGGGGTCGTATTCGCTTAGAATACTGATGACTTCTGAATTGTCTCAGATTGTCAGTTATCAGACATAATATGATAATTTTTTTATTACGCAAAAGTATTAACTTTGGTATGATATTACTGTAATATTATGCTAGGTGTTAGCTTAATGGTTTAAAATCTAGTTTAATTCCGGGGGTTCGAATTAAAATACTGGCGTGCGACTCTTTATAAAATGTGCGCTTTGAGACGAAGACCTTAAAACGAAGGAAAATATTGCGATGGAACCAGAACACTTTAGAGTTCATAAAAAAAATGCTAGGTTTCTTTAAGTGTAGTCAGAGACCGAGTGTCAAACAGCAACACTTATTTTTAATATTCAGCCTGACAAGCAGG
>DWDV01001168.1:0-13921 GCA_018245615.1 Mimoniades ocyalus
TCCCACTATGGAATAGGTGGTGAGCCTATTGCCATGCATCGGGCACATATCCAGACTTCGAACCACTACTAGAAACTACATTCATCACCTTCTTAATATTCTTGCATACGCAAAAGAAAATGATTTTGTCACATTTACGATGAACCAAATCGAACCGGGGCCACCATTTCACGGACACTTAAACATGTCTACGCGATTTATTTGGCAATTTCAGATCTATTTCGTAGCGAGATTTTCAAGACCTTAATATTTCAGACAAAGCAGGTTATGGTTTGAAGGCTAAAGGTATCATTCAGCTCTTTATAATTAGATATAAAGTTATACTCTAGTGGTAATGATTTTACTTACCCACTCCAGGACGCTAAGTTTTGATCAATTCTATCATTACAAAATTTGAGCTTGTCTAACTTTAACGTTGAAGAAAAACATAATATAGCAATCTGCACATACCATTATTGTCCATAATTTGCTCTAAGTCGTGTATTCATTTTTAATTGTATTGTCTTAGAGCTCAGGGACGTTATTGGTGTGGCCTATATCCAGTAGTGGATGGCAACAGACTAATAATTAATTGAATAATTAAGTGTATGAAAGGAGCCTCCCGAGCGGCGGCTATGTCTAAGTACGAACATTGCCTGGCGCACCCTGGACATTGCGACTAATCCTTTCACCACGTTGGCTGATCACTCACGATCAGCTATCGACTCGACGCAGCAGACAGGTTAATGTTGAAAATGGTGAAGTATCTGAGGTTTTGAGCGATGTGATTAGTAAACTCTAAAACTCTTCACATACTGAGTAGTCTTGTCCAATAGTGGAAAGATAAATACATAAATAGATTCTGATGACAAATTAGGTACTTCGTGTTTCTTGCAAGATTTAACGAAACAATTCGAAAATATGGCGACCACGTGTTATTGAAGTATATAAAACTTTATTCACTCATACATTCTCTTTGCAGAACATTTCATATATAATAGTACCTATCCCCGTAAGTAAGAATACATGCTAATACTTTTACTGTTTATTTACATAAGCTTAGTTTCCCTCAGACTGTACGTATTTCAAATTTGCATTTTCCATTTCTTCTCACGATAAAGAAAAGCACGCTGAAATGGCGCCTGGAACCTAGTAAGGTTTACGTCATGGCTACGGTGAGAAGTTCTACTACCAGCGAGTTCATGACAAGAGAGATGTGTATATATTATCTAATATTATTTTGTATAATAACGCCAGGTCGGTAATACTGTATACAAAAAGCACCGAGTGCTAAACAGTTTGATGTTGCAGTGGATGCAGGTGTTGGGAGAGTCCAAGGTTCACCAAACTGGTCCAAATACTGGTCCAAATACTGGTCCAAATACTGGTCCAAATACTGGCTAATAGCAACATTATTAACATTTCATAAAAACTAATCTCATGGAGATCAATCTAATGCGAGTTACAAATCTCCAAAATCTCGTCAGTGTATGAAGAGAGTGATGAATGTTGAAGAAGCGCGTCCGGTCGCTGAGGAAAGTGATTATCTCCCTCGACGATGTGACTGTGACGAGACGTTATTATTAACGTGTTACCACTCGCGGTCAACACCTGCGCCGTATTACCGTTTCCAAGCTTACGTATGAATCGGGTGGCATACATATTTTTTTATTTATTTTTGAGTAACATTATTTATAAACATAAAATACTTCAAGCATCATCATCATCGTAAGTCTATTCCCGTCCACTTCAAGCTTATTACAGTACATACCAGCATAGAAACCACTGTAAGCTAACATGTTAATATTTTTAAGCTATACACATTTTAATAAGAAAAATTAAAAATATTGTAATTAAGTTTTATCATCTTTTATCGCTTGCCTTATGACCCTTATCGTTTTGAGAACGTCATGAATTACTAAGCGTAGGTGCAATCAGAAAAATTGTTCAGGCGGTGCGAGTGTTAAACGAGACGTACAAGCTTAGCCAATGTTCTCTTTGTTACAATAACACATACCGTAATACTTGAAATATGGAATAACGTACCGCTACCCGTATATGTTGATTTGTATTATATGATAATCATGGATAATCAATCAATCATGAAGTAAAAAATTTATTGTAATCTCATTGCCACGATTCTTTATGCATATTAACAGTAGCATAACACCACGCCTGCATTTCCCCGAAGAGATATGCAGAAAAGTCTATTACACTCTCACGATTGTACAGCAGAAGAGGCGGACAGGTGAGATTGGAATCCCTAACATGGAGCTAGAAGATTCTAACACCCAAGTATACATATAACTGTTTTTCATAAATTTCAACGTATATTGTTCCAAAACACATTAGTAATCATATACTATTGTTATATTAGATACAAAATGAAATGCCCACGATAATGTTACAAACGAAATTGAAGTAGTCGAAATGGATACACAGATTAAAAAAGTCGATACAGCTTACGACGTTTATAGGAAACCTTGTAAAGAACTTTAATCCTTGAGGGAGTGTGTTACAGATGCCAGTAATACTTATATACGCTTAAAAGCAAAAATGTTGTTATTTGCAGAATGAAACGGTCATTCGGGACACCCAAACTGATGCTAATAGGAAAAGTATACTTAGGTATTAACAATATGAAACACGGATTTAAAACATTCAAATTAAGAATAATAGCCAAATGGTTGCCATTAGAAGAAAGGAAAGAATAAGATGTACATATATCAAAGAAATAGATATAAAGCTATTTTAATACGTAGGACTATGTTTTTAACATTTCTACAGTCCTGTTCAAGGTCACTCGCAGATGTCTATGGGCGACAGGACCCATTCATGACTACTGTCTGTTTATTTGCTGTTTTATTCACTAAAAAAATTAAATCTTGTTCTGTGATATGAATGAAATATCTACACAGCGTTTGTACTTCGATAATAGACTTTTGATTCCTGTGTGTTTTTAACACTATACAACTATGGAGTGTAATCCTAGTGAAGAAAACAAAAAAAAAATTGGTACCTAATTTAGTCTCTAATGCTCTAAGGGAAGTCTGTCAACCAGCAGTTGGCCAGCGTGGCATGCTATGCCTTAACTCTCTTATTTTGAGAGGAACTCATCGTTACAACAGTGGAATGAAAAAAAATGTAAAATAAAGTAGGTACTTGGCGCGGAAACAAGGTAGCAAATAACTGAAAATGTACCCATTTAGTACATTTGCAAAGTTGCTAAGTAAAAAATTATGTAAGCTTATTCCATCGGAACGATTTGTCTACATTCTCGAATATTCCATGTATTCAGCCTATACAAACAATGGTAGAAGTCATAAACACAGTCTACTAACTTAAATGTGAACTAAACTTGTACTAAGCTAAACATTTGAGAAAACAACAATTTGTAAGCCACAAATAAAGGAATACTTTCTTTCTTTCTTTCTTATTAAAGTGTTTGTAAAAAAAACAATTTCTTAACTAATAAACATTATCATTTAAATGTCCAAAACCGTAAATTTTCGAACGGCTGATCAGGCGAATCTGACGAGGGTTCAGAAGGGACTATTTTATTATGAGCTGAATTTTTTATTCACTTGAAAGCATCTAGGGATTTGCAAATGGCTACCTACGCATACTAAGCACAAAGAATGTTCTGATCAAAGAAATATTCATCTGTAAAACCTATCTCGAGCCTAATGTTATTGATGTAGCCACAATATATCTATTAAAAACGGTGTATTAAACTGCCTCGCTCAGCGAATAGTTGCAAGCGTGACTGCTGAATGACGGGTCCTGGGTTCAAATCCCGAGTCGGGCACTATTACATTTTTTTTAAATTAGATTTTCTAGCAGAAATTTCTAGTAGTAGCTCAGAGTTTGGATATGTGCCCGGTGTATGGCAAAAGGCTCACAAATTATTCTATAGTGGGATGTAAACGTAACTGGTGAAATGTGGAAGTGGAAAAAATAACGACACTAACAAAATAAAACATCTATTTTGCTTCTTTGTGAAAATAACTCAATAACTCGCGTCTTTGAACACACAAGTGCCCTTAATATTACTTTTACGTGCCATACTTATATGAAACTGATCAGCCATTCGGTCGTTTGAGCGAACGATGCTGCTGTGTTTGCGCTAGTTATCGTATCCACTGACAGACTTCGCTAGTATCAGGGTTTCTGGTTATTAAGCTTTCTGCTTATCTGCTCATGCAATTGGAAATCGAGCTAATGTACTCGTAATATTGAACTTTGACGTTCGTCACGTTTGGCGCGAAAAAGTTATTTACAATCTGTTGTACGTCATAAAAACTAAACTTGTAGAAAAAGCTTCGCTATATGTAATTTAATTAAGGTGAATTTAACTAAAACAGGAAGTGTGTGTTGAATATTTTTATATGTTACGATTTTAAAAAAATGTTCGTAAAGGCGGGAAAGTTACAACTGAAAAAGTAAACTGATGATGATGGAATAAGTTAATTCGTTGTTCAAACAATTGAACGAGTATTGAAAAATATTTTTTTATTTGATTTATTAGAGAGTCATTTTTTAAACTTAATTTTATTTCAGTCCATATTTATGCCATGAATAATAATAATTATTAATGATATTTTTGATTTTGCAGAACAACGGGCGAATTCTATTATTATTTATTAGTAATTATTTTATTGTCGTACCACATACAATTTAAGAGTCTAAAATATATAATGAAATATATAAGGAAGTGTTCTTAATGTGGTTTAAGTTCGTAGACAGGCTCCATTCTATTTCTAGGTGACATTGACATTTTGGCAAACATAAATTATTATTGATGGCCGACTGGAAATTACTTTTGATAACAACTTGGGTGATCACAACAAAAAGTCCGAGTACGTACTCATATTTTTGGTAATTAGAATTTTTTTTTGTATTAAATATTCAATTGCTTAGTATGTAGTTTTTTTTAGAATAATTCGTATTTATTTATTTATTTTAAATACGTAAATACGAGACAGGTGTGCCAGAATATAAATATGTGGCACTCTGTGCTCTCTGCCTACCCTGCAAAGGACCTGGCGTGAAGATATGCACGTGATGAAGATAGGCTATGCAAGACAAACTAACAATTTATATCCAATTGTATGTTTATTGATATCCGCGCGTTCTTTCGTGAAAATCTATAAAAAACTCTCTTAAAATCCTTCACCCTTTTCCTCTTTTAAGAGATTATGTAATAAATGAATTAAAATATATAAATATGTGTCCTCGTTGATGGTCATTAACAAAATCAGGAGATTCAAACGTTAACGACACCTTTACTTGACAATATTGAAGTTTTAAACAATTGAATTGAGACTTTTGTCATTATTCTATATCACCCAAGAACCTTTACGGGGTAGACAGGAGGATCGAATGCCAAACATCTATGAAACGATATATGTAATCTCTAATATATGATTTTAATGTTACATGGAAGTGATTGTACTCATTGTACAAAAAATAATAATGTTTATGATCATTTTATGCGCATTACCATTGCGTGCTATTACGTTTCTGTTCAATGCGGACTATATATAGTGATACTATACAATATTCATGTTTACGAGAATCGAATGAAGAGTTCCTCAATTGTAAATCAGTTTATTTACATAAAAAGAACAGTGTACTTTTGACTGCCTCGTTGGTCGTGTTGGTTGCAAGTGCGACTGCCGAACGAGAGGTCCTGGATTCGATTCCCGGGTCGAGCACTACAAAATTTTCTAATTTAGATTTTCTAGTGGCTCGGAATCTGGACATGTGCCCGGTGTGCGGCAATAGGCTCACCACCTATTCCATAGTGGGACGTAAACGTAACTGGTGAAACGTGGAAGTGTTCTACATTCCTCTGCTTACCTCTTCGGGGATTTACAGGCGTGATGTTACTTATTAGGACATGTTGAAATAAACATAAAACTAATTCAGGTTTGATAAGTATTGATTGATAACAATTGCATAGTATTTACGAAAATAAGTTTGGTCACCACTTCTAAAATAATAGCCAGCGGACCCATAGTCCGCGCAGTTTTTTTAACCGACTAATGGCAATGTCTGCATTGTTGTAAACAACAACGAAAAGTGCGGGAACTCGTAGCGTTTTAGCTTAGTTCTAAGGAGTAGAAACTGTTACATTACAGTAGTATTTATTATTCGTGCTAATATTACTACTACTGTAAGATCTAGCTAAGTGTATTATAAAAAAATCTATTAGTTAGAATACAAAGTAAACCATATTGAGACTTTGAAAAAAACAACTTTTTGTAACTAAAAAGGAACATAATGGTTTTTATTTGAAACTCCATCTACTGTATAATTGCTAAAATTTTCGCATATAATATGGAGCATATCTGGGCTTTAGTTGGTATTTTAAACATTAGTTAATTCCGTATTATTCGCCATGCTCTATGTACATACCGAAATACAAACTGAGCTTTATGAACGTGCTCCAAGCGTAATTCCTCCAATCTCCAGTGAATATAACTTCCGTCGCTTTACGTTATGTGACTTCACTTCCGCTAAATGCTTTATTCATTCATTGCACAGCAAATGCCGATGTGTATTTATACATAGAACGGTAGTGTGGTTTACCTGGTTAGTTGAAGAAAACTAAAGGTTTATTTCAAAAATTATATTCCACTTACACATGTACAATGAGACTCTAATAATTTACAGCGTCATGTAGTCACGTTACGTGTAGAGATATAAATATCATAATGCCTGTATTTCGCCGAAACTGTAGGCAGAGTGGTGTGTACTACACTCTCACCTAATATATTATACTTTCCATGAAACAGAGGGGTGTGCTCATTGCCACGGAGCCATAAATCCAAACCCCATACTATTGGTGGGAACTTCATGTTAAAAAAAAACAATTATACCCGACCCGGGGATCGACACCAGAATTTTTCTCTCAGCAGTCGTGTTTGGAATCACGAGATCATAGAGACAGCCAAATAATGTCAATGTGGATAGGTTGCAATAGTTGGTACAAAAGCAGGCAGTACATCTTGTACTAGGGACTGTAAAAAAATATATAAGTATATTAAATAGTTGTTATTAGGGAAAATGATCATAGGATATCGTGAATAAAGATATCTGATAAAATTAGTGCAATGTCGTTTTGCCATTTTCCTCCCACCTTACAATATGACAGATATGACACGCTACTACAGCACATTTTGGTCCATTATGTAGTAATGCAGATGCGCAGCTACTTCTAAGGGCTAGAAAAATTTTGTACTATTTGATTCCTGCCTCCCCTCTCTTCGACAGGGAATTAAAATAAGGAATTATCTAATAAATACAAAAAGTATCTATAAGATTTGTTCGAATCGTTATAAAAAATTCACTCACATTTCAGTGCTAAGCCGTTTTTCAACAAAATTAAAAGAACATCTGGATTAACCTTAAGCCTCGTCAAGCGAAACTTTGTAAGAGCCTTAGAAGCGTGTCCATAAGAAAACATTTTAAGCCTAAAAGTCCTGTAATTCCTAAGCTCCTGAAGAAGAGATAAATACTTTTATCTTTGTCTTTTAGTTGAGAATTTCAGTTCGTAAGCGATTCCCTAGATAATAATATCGGCGTTTTATTGTGTGACATTATTTTAAACAAAATGTGGCAAATGTAGTTTTCACATATTTGCTTGCGCTTTATAATTACTCGTAAATTTCTAAATATTATATTACAATACATTTTATGTTTTGTCCTGTGATTATTAGTTTTTTATTTTCACGTCTGTATTCCCTGTACGGGTAGGCAGAGGTGTAATATACTCCATGGATCCACCTGTTACATTCTACGTTGCACTATGAAACAGGGGTTGAGCATATTGCTAAACACCGGACAAAAATCTGAACTTCAAACTGCCGCTAGAAATTCTCAGTTACAGAAATCTGGCATTCGAACCCAGGGCCTGTCGCTTAATAGTCGCGTTTTCAATCACTCGACCAGCGTGGCAGTCAAAAACAAACGTAAAATAAAAGTGAAGAAAGCTTAAGTCGCGCCTCATAAAGCTTCAGGCCAAGCACACATTAATTCAAACCACACGTGCCTCCGACGTTCCGATGACGAAGTGCCCTCCGTTGCGATCCGGTTACCAGGTGTGCTGAACCGTGATGTTTTTATTGATATAAATGTTTCATTCATCAATAAATCTCGTTCTGTTCGTGATATATCATTAGTACCTAAGAATATATGTTATATGAATGAGACAAACATGATTGAATATGACAATGTAATTTTAATATTTCACAATAGTTCGATGTTTTATAACATATAGCTCTTTTAGCGTACTCACCTTACTAACGATCCAAAGTTAAATCGGCATCTAAAATATTTGTTGATTTGTCTCTTCTAACGTGGCGACGAAGCAATAGGATCACCTAGTTTTTATTTACATAGCGCTGACTATAAAATTCTGTTGATTGCTTTTTGCCCTAAATGTATAATAATAATATTTTTAATATATTATGGTAACGAGCTTTCCGTGACATTTCAATATCCTGGGTTCGATCCAGGGGCCTGTTACTACTGAGTTTGTGTATCTTGAAATTCCTAGTAGTAGCTCGGCGCCTGGGTTCATGCCATGTGTATGGCAATAGGCTCACCTGTAGACATTTAAAGGGACGTAAACGTAACTGACGTAATATAGGAATGTAGTACACTCTTCTACCTACGCTGTCTGGAAGATACAGGTGTGATGTTAACTTTACCTCCATTTTGTTTTGACGTTGATGGTGACCTACGTGTATTGGCTGCCACTGTGGTAATGAAGTGGCTGCACAAACTACTGCTACTAAGCAGCCATTTTGATATGCCACTAAAAAGTCTGACAAAGACACCTCTTTGACACAGCACACTTGCTGTGACGTAAAGCGTGTGACTTTGTTCATGTTTCATAGTCTTCTGTCTTCCAAAAATGCATATGATATATGTAATGTCTTAATAAATCAGATTGTGTGCTATTTCTGTTCATCATCATTGTTAGTTATTTTACTCTCCCGTGGTTGTACGAAGAATTCTTCTTTAAATTTTTGTAATTCATACATTGGAAGGGACGTTTTTAACTGAACGAGAATAATTAAGAGATCGGGTAAGTACTTGCGGAGTCATTAATAGATGTGAATTCCAAGAGTTTACTATTAAGAGTTCTTAGGGTATATAGGATGTTTATCGATTGACTAAATTTTGCTACATCATATTAATTATATTATATTATATTAAATTGTTCCATATTCAGTTCCGGCAAACGTCTGCAAGATGTATTTGATGTATGTTCTATCTTCGTTATACAGATAACTGTTTTTAATCATACTCGTAAATCCGTGTTATAGATTATTCTGGTGCTGTTTGAAGTGTTCCGAAAAGAAAAGACTTCTGCTTATCAGTAAAACCCACTTCAGATATCGTGTAATATAAGTGTTTGCCTATATTATTATTACCTAAGCCTCTTAACCAAAATTCCCTCCACCAAAATTTACCAAGCTTAAGATTGATACGGAATTAAACGTTTTGCCTATGAACAAAGTGTTAAGAAACCATTTCCAAGTCATTTTCACGAATATTAATTATTGTTCCATCTGCCCAACTGTTTAGATTATACAAATTAGATGCCAATTTATTATTTAGCTGAATTAATTTATCAACGTCAGAAATGTACAAGGCGAAAATAAGCAGGAAAAGCGTACACGTAACGCGTTTAACAGTTTTCCCTGCCATTCTGTTCCATTATTAAAAATAGCATCGGCATATTGTTGTTTAGTTGTTAAATATTCTGTACGTATTTATTAATTTAATAGATATAACAATTCTCTCATAGTGCTGATTATGATATTAATTAGTAAAATAGTTTTTAGAAAATAAATATAATAAGACGTATTGCACTTGTATAGTAATATATGTACTTATTTAAAATTGAATATCAACACATATTTTTCAAAGAATCGTGATAAATTACACGGTGATGATAGTTTTGAATTTGGACAATGACTCGGAAATGTTTTTCAAATTAGCTCCTAAAAGAGGGTAGTGAGAGCTAAAAGATTGTATGGGAACTAATTAGGTTTTCGAGCAAAAGCAATTGCGGATAGACACTAGTTAACAATCATTTAGAAAATGTAGAAGGAATAAAACTAAATTCGTGCATTGCATATAACTTAAAATTTCACATTTCAAAATTCGTAATTATAATGTTGAAGATAATATTAGAATTAAAATTTTATATAATCCCCGGTAGGCGTGAACTGCGCCATCTGCAATACTTAATGAAGGTTCTTGTTTGCTTCCAGCGAATTTGGTCCTTTCTGTCATCATTTTTGGGGATGTGTGTTTGAATTGTCAGTGTTAAAAGGTGAATCAGCAATTACGCTATCTTAGATTCAGCTATGGTTGCTCCGATGGTGCCAGTAAAAGAAATTGGCTGTTTTATTAAGGATTTATTTTAATTAACACATGCCACTGTGTTCTTAATATTTTACTGTACTGTAATTCGGTTATGTTATCAGTCTTAGAATAGTATTTTTTTTGCTTTATGATTAACAGTGATATTAGAAATTGAATTAGTTCAGCCGGAATTTGGTTAAACACATTATCGATATAATTGTTTATTTTATATCCTTATGCGACCGCATTCTTTTTCGGCCTGCCTAAATGCCCTGCTTGCCTGCGGACTACAGTGAAGCCGGTGAGAGAAGCGGTGCTTTGCTTTCCCCGGTCAAAATAACAACTCAACAGATGTTAATTTTTAATAAAGCTTTCTTTACATGAAAATAATACACCTCAAACTTATTTGTGCTTTATTGTAAAACAAAAAAACGATTTATAAAACAGTTGAACGTAACGTAAACTGTGTATGTTTTTATTTAATCTACGAAACTGCAAACTGTAGGGATGAGAGGTGGTTACCGCCTTTGAGTACTTTATTTATTTACCTATGTTCTTTAATACTTACTACTGCTTACTACTGGTTTAATTGTGTTTTTTAATACAGATTTGTTTATTGTAACGTAACATCATGCCTTTAATCCCCGAAGAGGTAGGCAGAGGAATGTAGAACACTCCCAAGTTTCATCAGTTACATTTACGTCACACTATGGAATAGGTGGCGAGCCTATTACCATACACCGGGCACATATCCAGATTCCGAACCACGACTAGAAAATCTAAATTAGAAAAATTTTGTATTGTCCGACCCGGGAATTGAACCCAGGATCTCCCGATCGGCAGTCGCACTTGCAACCAACACGACTAACGAGGCAGTCATTTATTGTCAAGCATCTATTGTCTTGCCGTTAAATAACTTCTATGTGATAAAACGTTCAATATACACCAGAAAAGTTATTTGGTCATTGATAAACAACAGCATTGGCTCAAGATATTTACAAAACAAAAGCACATTTTTGCAGCAAAGGACCATATAACATTATAATAATGATTCCGTATGAAATTAAATATAAATAAAAAAATTGAATTGAATATAAATAAAAAATCTAACATTTCTTGGCACCTTTGTTATTGCCTAGAATATCAGTGTTGTGGGGTTGTTTCAAGGGTATATATAAGATGTACGTGTACAAGCGAATATAACAATAAAAGGTTGCGTTCGCCAGCAGGTAAACACTAAGAAAACGCGATAAATTGACCAACAACCCTTTTCTCTTTATCCCACGTACACATAAATGTACCTAATTTAACCTTACGAAGGTCGACAAAAATGTACGAAAGGGTCCAATCATAAAATTATGCAGATTGAAGGCACTTCGTCATCAGAAAAGTAAGATGCGAGCGGGTCCTTAATGTTTACATGGTGAATTTTGATGACACTTGTTTGTTCTCTTTCGTTCTGATTTTGTCGACGTTATATTTAGCTCTATAGAAATTATAAGGTACGACATTTTTGATATAATGTTATAAAATGAGTATCCCACCGACGTTTGGATGTCGGTTAATTTTGGACAAAAATCGTCAACACGCTTCTATCGAAAATAGGCTGCAACCTCGATTCGACAATCATTACTAACAATTCACTTTTGAAAAGAGTATTTATTTGATTGAAAAATGTGCCCGAACAATTTTGTAACATTATTTTGGTATTAATTCACAAACATAAAAACTTTTCCTACTTTATATTTTAGCTATTCCTATTTTATATTCCAACCTAATTGAAAACATAAAAAGAAAAACATTCAGTAAAACAGATTGCGGTCGAGGTAACAATGCTTAACTAGTTCAAGATTTAAATTCCGAAGTGCTATGCGCTGTTAGTGCTAAACAGAGCATTGGACATTCCCGTTGAGTAGAACTGTTCGGTTTCCCAGAATCCTGATTGTATCGGAGCGTGTAGTGCGACTGTCGCTACACGAATAGTAAATTCGCAATTGCTCTAGAAACAAGGGCCTTTTAAAATAAATGATCATTTAACAGTTTTCGTTATCTCAGAGAACTTCATATTTATCAACTTGTTATAATTGTCATCAACAGCACATTTACTGTTCCACTACGAAATAGATCTCAATTCAGAATTAAAAGTTTAAGACCATAATAAGCTTTATCAGACAAGTGCACGTTGGCAGAAGTCATACTAGATGGAGAAGATTATGGAAAATCCTATGGTGTGTACTAACACATGCTACATTCCAATGATGTTTTCCTACAACATTTCCTACTAAAAAGTTTTCTAAGTAGCTTGTGTCATTTCTCAGGATTCAAGCTATCTCTGCACTCAAATGGTAACAAAATTGAGTCACCATTTTTGAAGTATACATATACGTATCAAACAGACATAGGTACTTTTTCCTAGTAGGTATATCTACTATTTCTCATACCAAATGAGTTTTCTTTAGTAGAAATACTATTACCAAATTTTGATAACGTTTCAAATATTTAAATTTTCCTTTTAACAAATTCAAGTGTTTCATCAAATAAACCTTTTTCAGGGGAGGGTATTAGGAAATCTTAATGGATACTGAATGATGCGGACCAACAGCATGTCCGATTTCAGAGGAGATAACTGGGTCATGTTCAGATTAAAACCTTTTTCCCTTTCAGCGCGTCTCCTCACTGGAACCACGTCAGAGTTACTTAGAAGAGAAATCAAACAAATCTTATGCAATGAAGTGTGCGGATAATGTATGAACATTTTGAACTTCCCTTACTTTCCGTTTAAGCTACTATAAAAATATCTCATTGTATAAATTAAAAGTAAAGACCACTAATGAATTTAATAATAACTTCAGGAGAACCGTATTGTTAAAACGAAGGGAACGATAACACATACGAGTAGATACATCATCATCGTCAGCATCATTATCGTCACCGTCATCATCATTATCGTCACCGTCATCATCATTATCATCTTCATCATCATTATCATCGTCATAATTATCATCGTCAACATTATCATCGTCATTATTATCATCGTCATCATTATCATAGTCATAATTATCATCGGCAACATTATCATCGTCATTATTATCATCGTCATCATTATCATAGTCATAATTATCATCGTCAACATTATCATCGTCATTATTATCATCGTTATAATCATCGTCATCTTCAGAAATAACCAAACCTGCAACTGTTCTATCTCATATTTTAATAAGCAGTTCCAAAAGCCGCCAGTTCCAAAAATAATTTATTGTAAAGAGAAATATATAGTAAGTTACATGAATGAAAACAAAACTTTTTAAGTATTTAAGTAAGTTACTGATATTCCTTACGTGAATTAGATATTAAAAAAACAATTCAGTATACCATATTATCAAGAACAACTGTGTAGTTGCAATCGTTGGTCGTGTTGGTTGCAAGTGCGACTGCCGAACGGGAGGTCCTGGGTTCGATTCCCAGATCGGGCACTACTGAATTTTCTAATTTAGATTTTCTAGTAGTGGCTCGGAGTCTGGATATGTGCCCGGTATATGACAATAGGCTCACCACC
>DWDV01001169.1:0-13919 GCA_018245615.1 Mimoniades ocyalus
AACCCACGACCCCCGGCGCAACAGTCAGATTCGCTAACCACTACGCCAACGGGCCAGCCAGTTGGTAGCCTATTTCAGTCCACAGCTGGACATAGGTCTCCCTTGAGGCATTTTTCCCATAATCCCCATGTACTACGATGCAATTATCGAATATTTGTACCTGAACTACCAGTAACAGTCTTTAAGACATTTGCGGTCTCATTCAAAAGAGAGTCCAGATCCACTGTGTCTTCCAGAAAGACATTGAATCTGTTGATATCTAAATATGATCCTTCTTTCTGCTCGTCCTCCTTCTGGCCCTTTCTCTCAATCTGTGCATAAGGAGCTATCACGCGCCTCGTGACTTTATCTAACTTTTCCGAAGGAACAAGGAAATGGGATTGAGTTTTTGTTATAGGGGGCCTTTTCAAAGCTTCATCGCTTAAAACGAATGTGTCCAGTCTGCTTTTCGTGGATTTCGAACCTTTAGCAAATTGATCACTCATTGTTTTACCCTGTCTAAAACTGGATGTTCTTTTATTCTTTATTTACGTGTGCAATCTTGTTTGACATTCAAATGCGATTAACAAAATTAGTTAACATTTTTTTTTTGTGAAATCTATACAATTGTTTATTGCCAGCTTTTAAAACGAATCTTATAGATCAGTTATCGATTGAAACCTATGATATCTGCCGAGGCATGAATCCATGAATATTGTTGACAGAATATATAAGCACGCAAAAGGTTATTACATGAAATTTAACTTGTTTGCAGCAAAGCTGCTGTACACAAATTGACTATTTATGGCTACGAGGTTCATGAAACTAATTTTAAGAAATAAGAAAGCTCGTAGATCATTTTAGTTTCAATCCTTTATCTGAGGCCAATCTAAATTTTAGTACTTGGATGAAGATGGAATATGAATAGGAGGTAACGTAGCTTTAAAATCCTTAATCCGTTTTTAGAATCAGGCTAGCGGCGCCAGCGCGTCTTTCATGATTTTAATGAAGCCGAAGCTCTGGGCACTGAATCCATACTCAAGTACCCAACATGATTTCATTTAAAATCCCCGTCGTTTCCTAGTCCATACTGCAAAGCTTAAAAACTAATATTCAATGAGTGTGCCCTACCAGTACCATATGGAGCCGAGACATACTCACAGTGCGAGTGACCCTCCAATTAAAGGTTGCTCAGTGAGCTTTGGAGAGCACTATGTTGGGAGTCTATCTAAAGTTTCGAATCCGAAATGAGGCCATTGGACAAAGATCAAAGTCATCGATATTGCACAAAGGATTAGCAAGCTGAAGTGGCAGTGGGCTGGTCACATCTGTGGCAAAAACGATAATCATTGGAGTAGATGTGTTCTGAAGTAGACACGACTTGGCAAACTTAGTGTAGGACGCCCTCCAGCTAGGTGACGATATACGTAATGTGGGTGGCAGCAGTTGGATATGAAGAGGTGAAGATTAAACCCAGTGGCATGCAGTCGGAGACGCGTATATTCGGCAAGGGATGGGAACAGGCTGATGTTGATGACCTCCGAAATTGAGCCATCAGATTATGTGAGTATTGGGTTTACCGAGACCTCGGACTGCATTAGCAGAACTTGAAAAACTATCAACTACAAATGAAAATAAATAAAACAATTGCATTTTATAATAGACCTATTTACAGTACAAAATCAGAAACAATTACATTTGCTTAAAGCGACACAATATAAAAACAATATGGTAGGGCTACATATAAAATCAGATCAATATTGAAAACTGTTATAACAATTTTCACATTAAAGTGACATTATTAATATTGAATATTTTGAAGAAAATGGTAAGTTATGCATGAAAGCACTACTAAACACCAGACTATGCAATGTATATGATAAAAAGCGATCACCCAATATAGCTCTGCCTGCATTGAAATATACGTGTGGAATTATTTAAAAAAAGAAATGTTGAAAAAAAATATTATTTATTATATATACGGAAACAGTATTATCTCCTCCATTATCCTATAACAAATACTTCAAATTTCAAAACACATAAAAGTAAGACCTAAAACTGTTGTGCAAACATTATTACTATACAACAAAAACTGGTGCACTGCTAGTACTTGTTGTCAAAAGGCCTTCCTGCCTTCTCTGCAATATAACCTATAATAAGCCCTTATCATCTTGAAGCATTCATATTAGCAGTTACATTGATAAAACACCTAAAACCCGGAAGCTTGAGCCCGAGAACAATATCCTATACAAATGTAGTGATGATTAAAATAAACTTTAATTATAAATGCACCTACAATCCATGATTTACGCATAAATACACTAATGCATAAAGACACAATTACTAAAATAGTGATCAATATTAATATTAACTTATCATTACAGACATGTCCTTATACATAATATGTATTACCAGTGGCATAGCATGCCTTGGAGGGGCTATGTATCAAAATAAGTTGGGTGGTCCAAATGAAGGGTCAAGATTTCTCACAAAAGAAACAAATATGCTTGCATTAATTAAAATTAAACTAACATTTATTGATAAAAATTTATCGCTTCCTCCTAGCAATAACCAATGTAGGATGTTGTCAATGTCTGGGCAAACACTTAACCCGGGAAAAAAAGACATTGCTTTTTTACTTTTGTCATTTCTGAAGTGAAAACTCTATAGGTATAGGCACATATGACAGTTTTTTAATATGTTATTTCCTGGCAAGCACCAGATTAAGTGACATTGTGGATAACATTTTACTAATTTTTGCTTACACAGGTTAGTGGCGCTGTAGCATGGGGGCCCCGTATCATTCATGCGGCTGATACGGCAGTATCTACGCCTCTGTGTATTACATACATAGTGACAGGATTATTTCCTGCAAGGTATGGAAAGGTTAACGATTTCGATTCTGTTACGGTCTGGTCAAACTTTTTTGTCTCTACATTCTATAAATGAACTTACGACCTAAGTTTCTTATAGTATGTCACCGGTTCGATTTAATTTCATGTGCTATGGAATCATTTCCATTTCCAAGAAGTACTCATGTACTTCTTATACATATAAATAGAATGGACATTACGATAATTCATGTTGAGATAATTAAATTTCTTTTGAGGCTATTTTGTTATTAAATGTTTCGTGAGTGTTACACATTTTGAGGCTATTTGATTATTTGAAAATTGTATAGCTTTCCCATAGGCAATATGGTTTTAAAGCAATACAATTTAATAAGAGTAAAATAATAAATTAATAAATAATTGACTTTAAATAAATGAAATAATAAAGGGGAGAACTTTCGTGTTGGAGGCCAAGATCCACTTTAGATAATTGTGCCAATAGAGTAAATTAGTAATTAGAATAATATACAGGATAAGTACAGATTAAAAATAGGCTACATAGAGTAAAAACATCTTAAGATTATTTCATTATTTAAAATCATAAAAATAAATTAATTTTTGATTCACTCACTCACTCACTAGTTTAGTGACCATATAAAATTTAATTAAATCATTGTATATACAAACTAACAGTTACAAAACAAAAAGCTCAATTTAAAAAATATTTTCATAATAAAGAAAGTATTATTGTCTGAATATAAGTCAAATTGAATATTCACATCACTTTTGAATTATGATCCCATAACTGGAAGTTACGTGCCTTAATACAAAATGTAACAGCATGGACAGTTTGGATTTGACTGAGTATTCGATCGGATACAAAACTTACTCATATAACTGACTATAAATTAGTATTACTAGAAATGAACTTTCATGTGCATCAATATAAAATAAAAAATTCAATAGATAACATTACAATTACAACACATTGGCCATATATTTTGTAATTTAAATAAATGTTCACAAAATAACTTATATATAAAACAGATTTGTGACTGGCTGAGGAATATGCATATTGAAAATTTTGAAAAGTTACACTGATCTTCCTTTTGGCAAAGCCATGCCGAAGGTACCAGTTATTTATCAAATATATAAGTTTCTCATTAGAAAATTGGTATTGATGTTCATGGCCATGTTATTGGTTTTCGTTCTTTCTTCTGTGGAGGGCCTTCAACAGTTGTTTTGTCCTGAAAAATAAATTCACAATCTACTTAAAAGAGCAACTTTTACAACTTTTAAATTTAGGTAACAGAGTTCCTATTAGGTAACAGAATTGCCTTTGGATTTCTGAGCTCTTTTAAGTTTATAGTCTCTACAATGGTTTAGTGGAAAGAGGAAAAAATTTATTGATCAATTTTTTTTTTCTAAAAAACATATTCTTATTCCAAATGTTTTTCTTATAAGGGACAGGTTGTAAAATCATCTGAATACTTTGCAGAGCTATTGCAGAGATAATCTTTCTATTATCATGTTAATAATCATTAAAAATATTATAGAAAAATATTGCTATTATACCTTGTAAACAGAATAAAATTTTCTAGTATTGCAATGCATAAAAATTAAATTCAAACAATTATTTAAGTAATCAATCAACATTTTATTTAAAATGCACCAATTTTTTTTACTTAGCAACAGGGTCACATTTGACTGCTATCTCACCTGAAAGTGAGATGCAGTCTAGGATGAAACATATTTGCATAGAAAGTAACTATTCACCCTTATTTTATGTAATTTTAAGTTTTATGCAATGGGAAATATAAACACTGGCAATAAGTTCCTTTCTTAAGCAGACTACAGTTTTTTTCTAAACAAAATAAATTGTTCATCCTTCAGAACTTAATTAATGCTCACTAGACACAGTAAATATATTTAGATACCTTTATGTGAAGACATAATACATGTTAGTTAGAAATTGTTAGTTAGAAAATGAATGTCATGAAAAGGAATGTTAGTTAGAAAATGAACATGAGATTACAGTCATGTCTATTCAATTATTAATAAATTTTGACAAATTTGCTGACTATAATTATGTAACATCATCCCTGTAACTCTGAAGAGGTAGGCAGAGGAGTGTAGTACAATCACATTTAATCAAGTTACGTTTATGTCCCACTATGGAATTGATGGTGACAGACAGAAAAATCACTAGAGTATTTAACTTACTGAATTCACTGCGTTTTTGCGTTTTAGGAAATTATTATCACAAATAGGAACAGCTAGTGTTGCAATCTTGATCCTCTTCGTATGTCCAGCCGTTATATCTGGTGGTGGCTTCAGCCTTTCATAGTTATCCGAATGTATTCGACTACTTCCATTATTAAACATTGTGTGATTCTCATAGCCTCTACCAGTGTTTATTTTTGAAGAGGAGTCCGGGCTTGTTTGGCGAGCCCTGTTTGAAAATTTCCCCCTGCCTTTATCTTTGTACCTTCTTTGCCCGTATGGGACACAAAAATTATGAAATAAATTTAATAGATCATCCCTTGCCATATTCTCGATGTTTGGTATACGTAAATGTCTCTGAAAAAAAGAAATAGATACATAAAATGTGACTACAGTCGGCGGTGTTATAAACACTAACGTGAAGACTTCATACCTCTCGAATCACAGTTAATAACTGGTCATTTGTTAATAGTTCAGGGTGCAACAACATCTCTAGAGGCACGGCCATATCTGTTATATAATCTCACATATTTTTTAAACTGATAGGCTTATAATTTCAAAATATTTTTATTATTTCCCATGACTTCAGAACCGCTATTTCCACTGTCATTGTCAACTCGGCTGAACTCGGTCGGCGGTTCGGCGGTCGGTATCAGAACAAATCACCAAATGTCAATATTCAATATTGAAGTACCCTAATACTTAAAATATAAATCATGCACAGCCCACAAATTTTTAAAATTTTTCAAAGCTATCGTAAACTTAAGCAAAAATAAAAGGAAGTATGATAGTTTTGTGATACGGTATTTTTTTATTTAGTACCGTAGTTGGTTTATCAGCTTGGTTCCTTTACGTTATCTTCTTAAATAACTTTAAAAAGTAATCTCGAACTGTCAAATACTGTTGTCAATAGTGTCAATGGATGTCATTCTGCAGGCTTCGATTGTTTGCTTCACTGTTTCCTAACAATTTAATTCGGACTCTTAAGAAATTATTTCGATTAGTGTTGATTTAGTTTAAGATAACAACATATGTTAAGTTTTTTATAAGTGCTTTTTTTGCACTTCAGTTTAATGCAAGTGTATCTTTTTTTAAATATTATTCCTGGAACTTAAATATAACTCAGTTCTTTTTAAATATTTTATGCTGCCCAAAATACCGTGGGGACTGCTGGACTGTGGTGGGATAAAATAGCGCGCAAATGCCCGTCTTAGGCGGGAAGATATCGATGTGCGTAAAAGGTCGGGGGAGTCTTGGGTGGGACTATGTTGTTTCTCAGTGCCTTAGCGTTTGGTGTGATGACTGGCTTGCAGAACGTAACGACGGAGGTGCCGAACGGAAGCAGTGACGTCACGAGCACTGCGGCAGTCGAGGGCGAGATGGGGCTGCTGGGCACAACCAAACTGCCGGGTCCAGTAGGCGGTGATTTCGTCAATGTAACATTGCACGAGCGACCCTCGATGTGGGACATGTACCTGAACCATTGCCCCAAGTGGCGGCCAGTCAATCATATATTTTTCCAAGTGGCGAATGTGTTCTTTCTCCTCTCGTTTCTCGCTCCCCACACAAACAGTGGACTCATCTGGCTCCGTGTAGCGCTGGTCCTGGGATGCGCCTTTTCAGGGATGTGGGCCTGGAGCATAGAGTGCTACCTGGATGCTGTTTTGTGGAACAGTGCATTTATAGTGATAAACTTTATATATTTCTCAATACAGTTCTATCTGATGAGGCCCATCAAGTTCCATAAGGATATTGAGGAGGTAAGTGTGAATATATTTATTTCTATATAATAATATTGTATTTATTGTAACTTGTATAAAAAAACAAACAAAAGTAACTGGTGAAACGTGGGAATGTTCTACATTCTTCTGCCTACCTCTTCGGGGATTACAGGTGTGAAGTTACTTTACTTTACTTTAAACTGCGAGTTTTATACAAGTGATTTTACAGCAACATTGGTGCGTTATTACATTTTAGTGCAACGTATTTTGTTTATATTCAAATGCTCGTGAATATCGTGACCCGTTGAATGTTTCCGGTTCAGTAAATAATTGAAGTGCTTTCAACAAATGCAACTGAAGGAAAACAACGGCAAATACTTGAATATCGGTTGATTCGTTATTTCAGATGTGTTCTTCGTGCAATTTACCTAAAAGTTATATAACGTGAACTATTATTATTTGCTTGTTGTCAAATAAGTGGATCAAAGTATTAAAATAATCTATATTATCTCATATTGATTCGTAAGAAAGTTAAAAAGTAGAAGCTTACAGGTAATGGTTCACAAAAATTTAATGTATTTTGCATGAGCCATCTTCGAAACGTCTGTTATAAATCACTTTCATTTTAACATTAAGCGTAAATCAAATAAATGATATTAATTAACAACAGTTTGCGAGGAATTGTTGCAATGTCGACATAAATGCAATTATCTACTGTCGATACTTTGCGTTTGTGGCTGAAAATATATTTACCTGTAAATTATAATTATCATAGTGTATAATGTAGATTATATTATATCACTATATCGTCACGCCAGGGCTCTTAGGGGTTTCGCAGATAGAACTGAGTGCTAAATATCTTTGCAGACCTGTCCTATTTCTTCTACATTCCACGCTCTCTTTAATAATTAATAATTTTCAATTTGCAATTTAATAATTAAAATTTGCAAATTAATAATTTTGAATTAATTTGGCGTTCAATTCATCAGCTTAATTAAAGGTCGATAAATAAAGATGGTCCTTAAAAATAAAGAAGCTGAAACATATAAATACAAACTTTATTGTTTCAAAAGTAATGGGATCTGATCAAACATAGTTACAGTCGTCCAGTTTAAATGAGTTTTAAAACAATAATTCAGCACTGAGGTACGTTCACTCGCTCGGAAGTTAGAGTGCCCTGAATAAACACACCGTCAGTAAGAGACTTCAAACTCTTAAATCGTCGTACTTAAAACTTATATAAATATATTCGTTAAACGAGACTGACCTCGATGGATTATCACGGATGCTGGTTAAAATCAATATTATTCGAAATCAGTTTGCGGCAGGACACGGTACTCTCCCAAGGAGCTTCACTGAGCCCTTTAATATTGGCCGTCTCCGTATATAGTTAACGGCACGACAATGTAAATTGCAACAATTAACACATCAACTGAATCTTGATTCACGTGGAGCTAACATCCTCATTCGAGTGTACTTTGCCATTTGATCAGACGGCAGCACTGTCGCTTAGTTAGCAGTACCGTAGCTTACACGGAAGCAGAATTGTCTTTGACAGGATGCAACTGATAATCCTTTTTTCTTGAATTACTTTTTCATATGTTACTAGTTGTAGCAAATTACGTTTCGACTTTCGGAAGTTAAGCAACTGATCTCAGTTTTAATTGTATTTTGGTAGACTAAATTTTTTTTTTAAAGGGTTGATGTAATTGTGGGCTAAATGTACGGAAAATACTTCTAATGCACGGTCGTGAACATTATTGTATATAAAAAGAAAACAGTAAAACATGCCTGTAATCCCAAAACGGGTGGGCAAAAACGGTGTACGTACAATTAAACAATATACAATTTGGTTAGCTGAATCTTTTAAAAGTAAAGAGAAAAACATAAATATTTTACTGGTTGTGTGATTGTACTGTATCTTTTGTTGGCGTTAATCATAAATACGCTAGACAAATTACACGACTGGGAGATCACAAACACAATTTTACCTTTAAAATGAAACGGAGAATTAGAGATATTTTAATTTAGTTCATTATCCTTGTGTGGCCACGTGAGTGGAAATCGTGGGTAATCCGTTGTGATATGTGTTCAACTGAAAAAAGGTCAATCATCCACTTCGTTAACTTATGTTTGTTATTATTATAGCATCACGGCATGTTCCTTGCGGGGTAAGCAGAGAGTACACGGTGGTTAACCTGACTCAATTGGCCAGTTTCTTCTACTTAATTATGCGAAAAAAACATGTGAAGAAACGATGAATTTTTCGACTAATATTGTGTATTAGCTGATTTTAAATTAATAAAGATAAAATACAGAGGTATTATATTGGTATCGTGCTCGCTAGCGCGACTGCCGATCTAGAGGTCTTGAGATAAATCCCAGATTGTATACTATTTGATTTTCCTTACTTAAATTTTTTAGTTGGAGTTTCTAATAATGGATCGGAGTGTGCACTTGTGCCCTGTATATGACAAAAGGCTCATTCCCTATTCGATAGAGGGACGTAACCGGAACTGATAAAACGGTAGAGAACTACTCTCCTCTGCCTACCTCTTCGGGAATTATAAGTGTGATGTTACTTTTCTTTATATTCATACTAAAATATTATATACAAGTAAATATATAACAACAATATATAAATATATAAGACGATATTTTAAACTACAAGGAATTGTAAAAATGAAATAATTGTTTTGCTCTGAAAATTCGAAGTTTTATTTTAATAAATAATAATAATAATAAATAATATACACAACATTGACAACGTTATAAATAAACTCTATCCTACCTGAAAATTCGAAGAAACGAAAATAAAAGTGTATTCATTATAAATTTACAATTCCCTTTTACTAATTCTATTCTAATCGAAAATAATGTCGGAGTTCTGTCAACTCCCGACAGCTGTTTAACCGGCCATCTATAAACTATGCATGTACATACTCTATTATGTACAGAGGAGCGCTGCGTAAATAATTAAAAAGAAAATGAAATGTTTTCTTTCCAAATATAAAAATTAATTATACTGTCTGTGCAGCTACGTTATGTTTGATTATAATGCGCACAATTTTTATATACATATGTTTTTATTGTTACAGGTATGTCCTGGTGTAGGTACATTAGTTGATGGAGAAACTGACAAGAGACGGAAGATTTAAAATTTTTAAAATTAAAAAATATTTTGCACAGAATACATAATATTTAGATTATACAATACTAGGGTCGCAGGGGTTCGTTGGTAGTCGCCAGTTTTTTTCCATCGTCAGCACAGACAGCCCAGTGAGCTGACGATGTTTAAAAAAACCCTACACAGCTGTTAGCTCTATGGTCATATGGTATATACTTTATGCAGGCTTTCGACTATATTGTGGTACTTGTTTTTCCTTTATTCATGGCATGCTAATGAGATGTTGATGTTAAGCTTGTATGTATCATATTTACTGATTTAAACGTCGGCTCGACTACAGCACTGAAGGGGTAGTTGCGTGAATTAATTCGCGTGTCTAATTTGAATCTTGTGTGACTTGTGACGTACGGCATGTGTGTTTTGTTTTGGAATCGAACACTACTGTAGGTTTGTGTCATTGAAACTGTACAATTGTGTACAATTAGAATAAATTGTGCAATGAGTTTCTTTCGCCGCTTCTTCTCCATATCGAGGCATTTTCCGAGGCGGCGGTCGTTTTATTATGACGTACAAAAAGTACGAATTTTGAATAAATGCCATTCGAATTTTTGAATTTACCATTTCCATAAAATTAAACATAAAATTCATGTCTTTTGAATTTACTTACAGTTTTTACAATATAATTTACTGCAGGCAAGAATATTCCATTGACGTGTGTTGCGGCAAAGGCTACGTAAGACGAGATTCAATTTGCGTTTTATACGAGGTCTCTTTTTACTGTTGTCTTTTGAACAAAGAAAGTACTAAATTAAATATACTATACAATGTTGTGACACTTTTAATACCTGAATTTTATGTATTAAAGTAAATTTGCCACTCTGTGTTTTAATATTATGTAATGGCTTTCAAAATTTTATTAAGGATTCTATGGCAGGTTAAACTAAAGGTACTTTAAGGTATATTAATGACTGATGTGCATTAGTATTAATATGTTAAAATGTAGAGGATAAAGTCTGCCAACCCGCTCTTGGCCAGCGTGGTGGACTATGGCTTTAACCCTTTATTGCTGAGTAGTAACAACGTTCATTTCACCAGTGGTCCGATAAAAAAAGTGAAAAAAATAGATGGTGAAAAGAGTTATGGAACGCATTATAAGAAATTTTGTATTAAGACCAAAATTAGCAATTCAAAATTAATATTCCGAAACGTCAGACGAACTCCGAAGTTATTATTATACATTATTACGTCTGTTCTGTGTAAAATGAGCTCAATGTCATTTAATTTTGGAAAAGTTATATTAGGACCATACATTTGGACGTAATTTTTGTTTTAAATATTTTAAGTATCTTTCAATACGTATTTATTGAACTTTACTTAATTTATTCTGAAATATATATCAAAGCAATTCTATGAGTGCTCTAAAGTATTTTACTAAAATCTCGAGCACATTTCAATAAAACTGTGTTTTCTGTTAGCATTTAGAAACTGAATGATGTAAGGTATTTTTAAGCGGTGTTAAAATACCGTCTATCTATTTTATATTGCATATAAACTTATCTTCTGTGTGGTCTCGTTTAAAAATGCATGTCTAATGTTCATTTTATACATATAGGTCGAATAACATACAACAGACTCACAGAAAGTAAGCTACATTTTACAGTACAAATTATCAGTTACAGCTTTTTAATGTACCAGTGCCGAGCTGAAAGTATTATTACCATTCATTACGTCCGAACAGGGACGGTAAAGAATTATTGCCTACACTTCACGCGTGATGTAGGTAAGCAATAAAATGTGGGCGCGCGAAAATAAACGTACATAACACAACGTACGTAACGTGTATAACGTATCAAGCGATTATTTATCTATTGTATCAACGCGCAATGTGACAGTTATGTACTAAACGGTGCCGGTAAAATTATGTGCCTTATTTAGATAAGGCACATAATTTTATTTTTAGAACTAAAAATAAAAAATAATTAAAAAAAAAATATCTATTTAAGTATATATTTACATGTTCTGTGTCTGGGTGTGAAGAAAAAAAATCTATTTAAGTATATATTTACATGTATATATGTAGTTTATCAGCCATCTGGTTACCATACCACAAGCTCTTTTGACGCTTAGTTTGGGATCAGATGGCCGTGTGTGGAGATGTCCCGAGATATTTATTTATTTATTTATGTAAATCGTACGTTTATATACTTCGAAATTTGCGAGTACTAAGATATATGTACATATATGAGTAACACGTCACGCGTCGCCTAATATCATCAAAATGACGCTTACGGTATTGTTAATAGCGTTAGAGAAAATGATTGTGAAATTGTGTAGACCAATAGTAAAAAACATTTCTTTTCGATACGTTACACCTATACATAACGCTAAATAACACCATCATCATCACCACCAACACCACCATCAACACCACTACCACACCAAAACCCCCACCACCACCACCACCACCACCACCATCACCACCACTATCATCATTATGATACATACAGGCTATCGTTGTGGCTTTTGTGTGTTATACATATTTAAAAAAGTTTAAATTGTTCGTTGATAATACATATTATAATTCATATCTAAAAATTGATTCGGTAAATTACCTCTCATAAATACTGTCTATTGGATGTAGGCACTTTTAACTACAGGTTAAATATCAGTTGATGTAATGGTGAAGGAAAACTTTATGAGGAAATCTGCAGCCCTTAAGAGTTTTCTATAATGTTTTCTAAGACATGTCGTGAAGTCCGTATTTGCAGATCTTCTCATTTTGGGAGGAAACCTGTATTCAACAGCGAAACTATATAAGTTCTGATGACTCGTTACTATCATCACCGTCATTGTCATTGTCATCTAAATTCACTGTAGGACATCTTCCCTTCCGAGGCCTTTTTGCTCATAATTACCACGTTGGGCATGCGAATTGGGATTTAATGATTATTGCAATATTATTGGTTCACTGACTATTTATATTATAATGATTACAACTTACAACTGATATCGACAGCTGAACGTATTGTACAAAAGATAAAACTGTTTATAACATACCGTCAACCATCTAACAACTTACTTACAAAAGCGTCTTTAATTACATCAGGTCTACAATTTTAATTCAGTTCATTCTGTTGACTAATGTTTAGTAATAATAGTGCTTAGTGGAGAAAGATCCTTATCTTGAGCGCAATTTACCTTGCGTAACGCTGGCGGACAGGACCGTTTCAACGATTATTATAATTTGTAGGTACCCCCGGCCCAGCGACGGTTGGCATTTACAGGGAAGATAAGGTGAATTTTAAGTCTTAGATGGCATTTAAGTTACTTTAAAGAGCTTCTAAAATATGAAATATTTTTATAACAGAATTCGGTGTCTCATTATAAGTTTTTACTTGTAGTAATAATACGAAAGGAGATTTTTATATAGACTGTAATATTGCTTGACCAATGTTACTGGATATTCATGTGACAAGCGTAGTGGCGAGGAAAAAAAATACAAAATGAAACGTTGCTTATTAACTTTTATATTTTCTCCTTTCTCTATTTTCTTTTTAGTATGCTCGTAACATTTAATACGATGTGACATGTCATCTAAAAAGTCATTTGACAGCACTAAAGTGTTACGAAATCTATGTTAATTAACTAATTGACAATCGTGAGTAAGTTAGTTATAATTACGTTATTGTATTTTCACCTTTCAATTATGCATAAATTTGCACTAGAAATGATATAATTTTTCTTACATATTTTTAGGGTAGGTATATCGCGATTAAAACTAAGCAAACGATGACGTGATAGTGAGGTATTGATAGTTCGAAGGTGAAAGCGGTGCGCACTCGTAGATGCAGTCAGATGGCGGGGAGGCAGCGAGTTCCTCTCAGGTGCCAAGTTGATTTCTGCGCGTTGTACCAAACAAATATGTCAACAATGATTTTGTGAATAACTCATTTGTATGCGGGTCTTGTGTGATGAAATAAAGCGATAGACTCACACGGCAAGTTAGTGTGGAATGTAAAGTCCAATTTGTCACTGCTG
>DWDV01001170.1:0-13916 GCA_018245615.1 Mimoniades ocyalus
AACGTGGGAGTGTTCTGCATTCCTCTGCCTACCTCTTCGGGGATTACAGGCGTGTAGTTACGTTTTTATTATTAAATCCAATTGTTTGATAACTTTTAATTCTGTTACAACTGTTGTCTATGAATACATTGTATGCTTGGATCTTAAGTCTCAACCAGTTTTAGATCCTATATTAGTCACTGGCGAGTATATTACGTAGCTGATCAACCTTACATTCCAATAGAGAAGTCAGGAAGCTTCACTGAAGCCGTAAACGGCTACTAAGGCATCACCATTGTGTAGATACTACGTGAGAGATCTTCTGCACGTAACAACTATCGTCTAAACAACATATTGCAAGCCTAGTTTGCGTGCAAGCCACGTTGCGCAATGAACTTCCTTCTGGAACGTTCTCTCTATTTTAAGTGCGAAATTGACTTTTTCTGCAGAAAAACGTCAAAACTGAGGTTGCGTTTGAAATGAATTTATACGTAAAAGTTAGTAGTGCGCACTATTGAAAATATAGTATAGCTGTCATATTTTGAACAATCGTCAATATCATCAGCTCCTTTTCGTCCACTTCTGGACATAGACCTCAACACTAGCACACTGCTAAGTTGTTTTTTCACGCCACACAGGGATTTCCAAGATAAATTATCAAAGAAATGTATCGATCCATGTCACATAGGCTACGGACTTTGGACCTTTTAACTTGCAATAAATACAATTGTATTGTTTTCAAAAAATGGTGACGAGCAATGACTACTCCATTGATCCAGTAGTTAAAGAATCGAACTATTAGGGACGTGGGTTCGATAACCACCCAGGAAATAGTAGATATTATAACAAATATTAATTTGTTCTATGACTGAGTGTATAAAACTATCTATGTAAGTATATATTTATATGTAAGAAATTATTTAGTCGTCTGGTGTCCAGAACATCAGACAGCCTACTGGGATCAGGTGAGAGTATGTATGTAAAGGTATCCCAAGATACTTATAGTATATGTATCATAGGCATGCCCAGCGTGGGGATTATGGATTAGAACCCCTCAGGGGAGGCCTATCTCCAGCTGTGGACTCCACTAAGCTCATGATGTTGATGATGATGACATGGGACACTTATTCTTTTTTCTGGATACCTGTAACTTCAAATCACTATATTAGGCGCCTCAAACACCTCATATCGGAATATGTTCTACCAGATCTTTGACAAGGAAAGACATCCGAAGAAACATGTAATAATATTATATACCACATAATATATATAACCATTATTACCTCTCCACCTGTTCGGGAAACAAATATTCAACAAAAAAGCCCTACGGACCCCCGAATATCACACGGGACCCAAGCGTTACTCGGAAATATGGCACAACGAAGGATATGCGACCCTTGTCAAAAGAGCCTTGCTAGAAACGATGTTATTTGCGAATAAATAGTAAATTTGCATGGGATCCAGATAAAACTTATATTATTATCGAAGCTTTTGTTTTCGGATGTGTTGATGTGCAGGTGTTAGGTAGATATGAGCAAGAATTCTTTTGTTGAGAATTTATATCAACGGTAATCCTTTCTAAAGGCATCTTTCGGTCAGTTCACCTATAATATGTTCGTTCCAATTTCACTCCGTTGAAATTTGATAGAATCACGATGAAAAAAAAAAAATTACACACATGGAATCAACAGGGGCCGGATTACCGGGAGTCCACTGTTATTACCAGATTATGACGAGATTGTAGCGTACGTACGCTATTAATATAATATGTACATACCTATATATCAATACTTCAAATGGATAATATAGGTTTAAAATAAACCGGTCTACAATTATTCAATAAAGTCCAAGATTTCATGGTATTTAGGTATTGAACAATTATTCCAAATTTCTAATAAAACCGATCGTAAGCAAATATTAGCGTTTAAGTTTTAAGCACTCACTTTAATTTATTTTACATTAGTGTAAGAACTGAAAAGTAAGTATAAAATTTTTGAATGATCGAAATTGTTACTTTATAAGAACGATGAAAATACATTATTATATATGTATATATGTATCGGCCTGGATCTTGTATTTTTCGTCTATAAATACATATTTATGTGCAAAAATTCACTCAATAAACTGAAGCAAAAATTTAACATAAAGTAATGTAATAGTACTTTGAATAATCTTTAAATACATATAAATTATCAGTAGTTTGCAATTATGAGCAGTTTGTAGAGAATTTAGTGCATGAAACTAGCAACTTTCTCAGTTTAGTTATAAAACGTTCGGTTGGAACTTTGACCGCTCCAACTAGAGATAATCATCAGACAAATAATTCAAACTGACCGGAAAACTGCTTGGAATTCACGGAGCATATTCATGAAAGTCGCTTAAAGCAGAACCAATATAGGCAAATCGCACAGAATTGAATGAGTTGGTCTTAACTGTTCAGTAAGTTCACGTAACATTGATTTTACAATTCGTATTAATAGTTTAGTCCCTATTAAGGTTCTGGGGTTACATCTACCATCAGATTCGAGTAGCACATATTTTTTACTTATCGGTAGCAATTAAGAAGCTTCGTTGACTGTCGGGCGATAAAAAGAGGCTAGTACTTGTATCTAGCGATTTTGTTGGACAGATGAAAATTACAATCCAAGCAAATTACACGGACCAATTATGAGCGTTCATATCACCACTGTCATCTGTTTCAACGATTTTACATCTCCCAGCGAAACACTGAGCAGAATTCAAAGTGGGTCAGCTTGTTGGGACTTTAAATCCCTCGATTAATAACCTTGTCGAATAACAAAGAGAAATGGTGGTCCTCAGCGGTGGTCCCAAACAAAGAACGTTGCCACTTGCAAGTGAGTGGGGTCGATAGTGACTTTAAATCCACGGGCCCAGTGGGTCGGAAAATTGAGAAGTGGATTAGGCAAATCACTTTTCATTCCATCCCGCACCCGACGAAGTTTGCCCTTTTAAATTTTATTATCTTAGAGCGCGCCGTTTGGTGATTATGGTCGCTTTGTGAGCAAGCTCCAAACAAGTTGTTAGCTCCAATTTTTCTATGAAGCGATCTTTTTTCCCTACTGAAGTTCGGAGCTCCATCTTTTCATAACATTTGGCATAATTAATTCGCACGGGCTATTTGCGTTGCTCCCAGGTTCTGCGGGCTACTTTTTGAATATTCCATAATTGCTAATTTTGCAATAACATAAATATTAACTAATGCGTGTATCAGTAAATAACAAAAATTCTAAAACTAAGTCTAAGTACAGATACATACGTTACAATTTATATGGATTTTATAAGGAGTAGGTAATATTTGTGTCAATAGTCTATGGCAGATAATAGAACTCTTCATTAATGTCATTAAATACATACTTATATATAGATGGATATGAAACATTTTACGAAGGAATAGCACATGGTCATTTCTGGTCCGGGTACATACATATCTTCACGCCAGGTCACTCACGGGGTAGGCAGAGAGCACCGAGTGCCAGATATCTCTGTCCTTACAGACCCGCCGCGCCTCCTCCACATTCATCACTCTCTTCATACATGCACGCCGGTTTTGGAGATTTCTGACTCCCCCGTCAGCCAGTATCTGGCCTATTTGATCAAGACAGGTGAGTCTTAGTCTCCTTCGGTACCTGCGTTATTCGCATTGTATATCTGCTTCGTCATTCTTTCATCAGCCATTTTCTCAACATGTCCGAGCCAATGTGCGGGTGATAAGAAATGTAGTAATAAATCGCATTGAAATATGAACAGGTTATACGAAACCCATTTTAATATTTATAGTCGTTAACTTAGCCGTTTGCCATTAATTGCCGCCCTTTGTAACAACAATAAATTAATAGACGTTTTGGAACATCTCCAGATAAAATTATCTGATCCCAAACCAACTTATAGTAACCAAATGACCAATACACATATATAAACCTGTAAATATATGCTTATATGTATATATACATCCTATTTTACATCCAGAAGCAGAATTATAATTCGTCGAACAAATATTTGTGTTGTGACTCAAATTCAAGGATTATTCAATAATAAAGGGTAATAAAATATATTTACAAAATTAATAGTGACTGCCTCGTTGGTCAGGTGGTTGTAAGAACAACTGCTGATCGAAGCGAGGTCTTTGGTTCAAATCCCGTGTGAGATACTCACCACCTATTCAATAATGGGTCGTAAACGTAACAGGTGAAACGAGAAAGTGTACTGCACTGTTCTGCTTATCTCTTCGGGGTTACTACCGTCATGATACGTTTAAATATGAATATATTTTGAGCAAAATTTTTAGGTGAATAAATATTGATTCTTCTAATTTTAATTATACAGCCGCAGTATCTATAACGTCTCAAATAAAACACTGGACATAGAAAGCCTAAAACAATTATTCTAGTTCGAGGTCGAGTTAGTTTCGGAGTAACCAGCAATTTCAATTTGGGCGAGGATCAAACGCGTTGTTTAGATGATTACAAAGAGGTATTTCTGAGCATTTTTCTCAGTAAAATTGTTCTCATTGGTCCGAGAATTTTTCGGATACCCCCTTTGAAGGAGATTGAGATGACGGCATAGTTTTTTCGGTAACGTTCAGGAATGTTCGAAATCTTTGACTATCTATCATTGCTTCATTTTGAGCGAACAACCCTTGCTTTGTACTTTAATATATTGTATTTATATTGTATTAGGCATTTTGAAACCAATAAAATCGTTCATTACCTAGTTTTTTTTTCATAGCAAATGCTAAGTGGGAGGTTAATAGATACAGTTTATGTGTTTAAAGGCGTTTATAATGAAGCATACAAAATATGAAATGGGACAACGAACAGCCCGTAAGCATTACGTTTACTGATTCTAAACAATGTTTCACTAACGTTATCGTTTGAAAGAAACGGAAAACAAAAGCTATATAAAACGTTAAAAATCATGAAAAGCGAGCATTATGCCATTTGTCTCTGTGACAAATACTGGGGTCGTCCAATAAATACGGAATTCTCACATTGTTTCCAGATTCTTACCATTAATCATTTTTATGTGCGTAATTAATATAAAGATTGTAACGATAAAACGGCAGTTTTCTTACCAATGGCGAGCTTTGAGGAACCTTTATTGAAATAACTATTTCTGATGCAAGCCACATAAATGCCACTTGACAAATATATGTACCTATATGCATATATATTGTCATTGAAGTCATATATAAATTGTCATTGAAGGTATCATGTTTGTGCTGTATTGACTGATTAGAAGTCTTATAGGGCCTCGTTGATCCAGTTGTAGCGCGCGATTGCCGTACTCAATGTACCCCTTTAGTGCCCTTAAATGCCTAAAATGGTTTGTAAACTTCTACACACGCATTTGGATGGATCACCAGTTCTGGCCAATTATCTGAAAACGTCTCTTTCAAAAGACAATTTGATCAGTAGGTCTCAATCGTAAGCTTTACATAACAGATAAGATTAGTCCAAACACCCCTGAACGATTTAAAAACTCACAGAATTACAAAGTAATATACTGAACAGTTTAGGATAAAAATGCATACGCTTAGATCTCTTACTACAACATTACAGTGAACATCCCTTTATGGTTTCACTCTCTCTCCCTACTCACTCTCTCCCCACTCTTTCTCTCTCCCTACTGTCTCTCTACCTACTCTCTTTCTCCCTACTCTCTCTACCTCCTCTCTCTGCCTCCTCTTTCTCCTCCTTCTCTCTCCCTCCTCTCTACCTTATCTCTCCCTCCTCTCTCTTCCTCCTCTCTCCCTTTTCCCTCTCGATCCTCTCTCTCAGGAGAGAGAGAGAAGGGTCTCTCTCTCCTCTTTCTCCCTCCTCTTTATTACTCCTCACGCCCTCTGCTCTCTATCTCTCCGTCTCTTCCTCCTCTCTCTCTTCCTCTCAGTCCCTTTTCCTCTCTTAACCCCCTCTCCCTTTTCTCCCCAACCTCTCTTTCTCCTCCTCCTTCTTCCCTTACTTTTCTTTCTCTGTTTAAAGACCGAGATCGCTACCCTTAATGTCTATAATGCAGGAAGATTTACAAAATATCCTGTACTCACAATGGATTTGTGGCAATACTCGGTAACATAGTTGGTGTTTATATATATTATTTGCTGTCCAGGAACACAAAAGAAATATTCAAAACAAGTATTACCTTATAGCAAAACTGTTTTTACTAAATACTTTGTACTGAATGTTTATAACATAATCAACAGGAATATCTATGCATTTCTAATAACGTTGCATTTATTGTACATAAAATGCCGCATCAAAAAACGTATATTTACGTGAACTTTAATACTTGAATATGTATTGTGTTGACGCCGATTTTCACCACCATCAACGCACCTTATTTGGATATGTATTGAGCCATACACTCAACCAATCATACACCATCTTACACACCAACGTCACATATTCGTCACAAAACACACCTTCAATCACAACACTTTCAATAGACTTTGTCTACGCTATACAGACTGCACACCTAATTTTTATTGTATTATCAAAGCTAAAGAAATATAGAAGTTTCAATTCAAATACTTCTTTCTTTTTGTTCATCGCGAACATATTGTATGTACTGACCTTGCCTATGATGGGACCTGAAAAAAAATTATCAGTTACATACTTGAGACACTCTTCAATAATTTCTGAAACAAAAAACATTTCCATCGCACATCGCTGCAACATTAGCGGTCAGACAAGTCAGCAAGGGCGTGGCTCCGTTATTATTACATTGAGTCATTTGAGATCATCCTTTCTTCCATTAGATGTGCAATTAATATATATCATTTATCAAACGAAAACAATATTGTTCTAAACGTGAATTACTGTCTACTATTTGTCTTACGCTATCCCGCGATGCGGGTCCCAATGTCGTGTATATGAAACGTTAGAAATTGTAGGATTGAGTGACGAAATACCTTCTACAAAACACCAATTATCTTCAGACCATTGGTAATTTCGAAAGTAGCGGGACTGCATGGAATATTTTTTTAAATAATATATATTGCAATTCCCATTGTTGTTCGAAATGCAAAAACTGTGAAATCGTTTTGAAAACAAGTGAAACTTTTCTGTCTGTATTTATTTAGATTTGTATATTTAATTTATGTCTACGATTTCTCATAGTTTTGAATAAATTAAAGTTCTTTGTTCTCTATTTTTTTTCTCCCGGCTATAAATATTGATTAAAATTTATATCTACACCACTTGTACCCTGCCTCATGCTATATTTCCCCTCTGTCAATGTCAACAATATTTGCCTGGAAGATATTGCTACTTACTGGCAACACCGCCACTTGAATCAAAATATATTATTATATTCTATGTATAACTGATGTACAACTGTAGATCGTATTTCATTGCATTGTCTGCATAAAAAAATGGGAATGTTGACTAATTCATTGGTCTCTATTCTGGTTCGATCGGGCACAGTATTATTGCGTTTTTCTAAATTGAAATACATTGTAGGAGCTTGGAGTACTTTAGTGCCCAGTATATGGCAATAGGTTCCCCTCTTATACATATAATTGGTGAAAAACATGGTTATTACACTCCTCTGCCTACCATTTATGAGAATTACAGCCGTGATGTTACGATAATAAGAAATTAATGCACTTTATTCGACATCTAGTTTACGGATTGTAAAGATATATCGCCTTCAATAAATATGGATTCAGATTATAACAAAAGGAAAGGTGGAGGCCATTATAACTCAAATAATATATTCCCACTCCGTAAAACCGTTTACAGTTTTAATGCACAGATAAAACAATCGTTAATACGGACGGATAAGGCTTACGTTCGACAAAGTTTAATTTTATTTGCGAGCCCTATTTCCATTGTATATCCAGGCTTATTATACCTGATTCATACTTCATGGAAAAGTGTTATTGAAAAGTGGATTAACAAGTAATACGTAAATCGATGTAAAGTGTAAAAATTGACAGCCCATTATTTTAATTAGACGTCGACGTATATATTATCTTTATTATTATTACGACGTATCTTCATGTGCTGTAATTGGGTACGATTTTTGCTTCGGAAACATGGAAATAATCACGTACTGCCAGCTGATTCCATTAGACTATTGAGTCATGGGTCGTGGGTTCCATTCCTAGTCGGGACAAATTTATAGTAGTTTATATTTGTTTAATGTACTTTAGCAAACGTTACCATAGCATAGGCTCTGAGTAGTTTTACAATCAGATAGCCATGTATAGAGTTATCCTAAGGCATCTTGTTTATATTTAATGTTTTTGAAAAGTTTATTCCACTAAGTCCCAATATTTGTCTTTATGTTAAGCCATAAAGTTGTACAGTTATTTTATTAAAATATAACTCCGAGGCCCGACGGGATTTGGCTAGGTCTAAACTTTGAAAGTTAATCAAGTTTATCTACGGGATTAAATGCTTTGCTAAACAAAGTTACGTTCTGCAAAGTAAATTTCGTTTGTGTACCTATTTGTAACTAACTCTATTACTTGTACGCTTCAGGATTCCTTTGAGAAGTCTACACTGCCCCGCGGGCATTTAAATCGAATACACTCACCTGTCTTAGTATCTTGTCTTGTCTTTTCTTGTGTGAGTACGAGTGTCCAATGGTTTAATATTTATTTTATGTTACATAAATAGCCATCAACCGATCTCGTTCTGTCACTCCACGTCTAACAGTGGCTGAGATAGGTAGATGATGACGTCCAAATGTTCCGTGGTTTAAGTGTTTTAATAATAACAAAAAACAAATTAAATAATAAAAAGTAGTAGGGTATAACACAGCCGGAGTTAATTCAACGGGCGCGTACGATATATCTCCTTGAGTTTCGTTTGTCTTTTTTGTTTTTCAGATTGCTACAGAAATGAACATTAATGTGCGTTATGAGTTTTGGGGACGATCTTACTATGAAAATGTTGTGCTGTGTTTAATTTATATGACTGATATAAAGTATTTTTAACGTTAAACACGTTCTTCAAGGTATAATATAATGATTAAAATCAGAAGTGTCCGAAGCCGGCGTACATGTATGAAGAGAGTGATGAATGCAGAAGAAGCGCGGCAGGTCTGTAAGGACAGAGATATTTGGCACTAGGTACTCTCTGCCTACCCCATCAGGAACCTGGCGTGTAGATATGTATGTATGTATTAAAATCACGTGTTTGTTCGTCCGACCCCTTTATCTCATTTCCGAATTAGATGGTTAGGGCCATAGTCTTCCACGCTGGCCAAGTGCGAATTGGCACGCATCACACGTCTTAAGAAATCATTGATTTTTGTGTTACTCGTTCAAAAATTATTATTTAATCTTATTCTCTGTGCCCGGTGCATGGCAATAGGCTCACCGCCTATTCCATAGTGGGACCGAACTGATGAAATGTAGGAGTGTACTGCACTCTTCTGGCTATCTCTGAGGATCACAGGTGTGATGTTACCTTTTTATGTATAAAGTGGGTTCATAAAATCAGTATTGAAATTGAAAACTTGTTTCTCATCATCATCAGCCCGTCTCATTCCACTGCTAAGCGTAGGCCTGCCCTAAAAAGCGCGAGCGTTCGTTCACATGAAATTTTTACCATTGCCTTCATCGCTGGATATAAGAATTTCATCTATCAAGACCGAAAATGGCAAAAATAAAATGCGTTTTAAAGTGTCAGCGAGAAGCACTTGGCGTCCAACTGTCAAGTTGAACGTAGAGAAGTGCTACAGACTTCGCTTTAGACGCTTCGCTAAAATCCTAGACAATATTGCAGTCTTAGTAGATCGCCTAAGTGTTTACTATTTCCGTCTCATTATCTATGATACTTGGAACCATTCCAGCATTTACTTAGATGTTTTCAGAGAATTCTTGGAACGCCTCCAAAAAAAGCAATAATTCACATAACATGGTGTAATTATATCCATCGAGTTTGTTAGCTCATCATACTTTTAATATTAATATTCATCAATCTTAACAATGACGTCAATGGCACTGAATTAAAACAAACTGAAAACAACTTACGGTAATCACACCGTGTCTAAGTTTATATATTATAATAATGATTTGAAGTAACATCACGCCTGTAATCCCCGAAGAGGTTGGCAGAAGAATGTAGAACACTCCCACGTTCCACCAGTTACTTTTACGTCCCACTATGGAATAGGTTGTGAGCCTATTGCCATACACCGGGCACATATCCAGACCCCGAGCCACTACTAGAAAATCTAAATTAGAAAGTTTAGTAGTGCTCGACCCGGGAATCGAACCCAGGACCTCCGTTCGGCAGTCACACTTGCAACCAACACGACCAACGAGGCAGTATAATAATAGATTTATTTCCATATATAATTTACATAAGGTATCGCAATATCTTTCAAGTGATATTTACATTGACTCTATTTATAGGCGGTTTTCACGCTTCTTCGACTGTTAAATATATAAATATATAAAATATTTCAATTGTTTATCATGATCACATAGTTACATAGATCACATAGCAGTTCGACATAAAAGTTAGTGTGTAACGGGCTTACGCACATGTAACGCCTGCTACGAAGTTCGGAGAAAAAAAACATTTGTGAAACTATTTTTTCTTGACAGGCTTTAACTCGATATCAATTTTTAGATCCAAGTATTTTAATAAACATAATCACAATTTTAGCTAATTGAAAATTTCATAAGCAGCTGCTATATATATAAAACTGTGTTGTAACATCTTACGTCCACCTCTAAATGCGGACAAAACAATAATAACATGAAAATAATATATTACTAATCAAATTAATATCGTATTAAACGACAGACATTGTAGTTATATTGAGATCAATGTGGCAAGGGAAGCGCGGATCCGGCTAAATTCAGCGCGGCAACGAAGCGCAGGCTTATTTTCTCACAGCATTTGTTTCCTTCCGGAAGATGTATTTCGGATGGCCCGCTGTTTATCTCGTAAGTTAGTCGTCTGACATACGGCGGGGTGAATTAGCTGTGATAAATTATCACTACAAAGACGATAAAAGTGGTATTCATTGGTCTCGGTATTTTGTAGGTTCTTTAGAAAAGCTATGCCCTGCGAGCATTAGTATTCGTTGTTAATTCTTATAAATAAAAGTGACTTCAAATGTCATTACATTGTTTCCATCGACCTAATCCCGACCGCAGCATGTAGGTATCATGCAATACGGATTATTAAAATAAAATTCAGTATGCTTGTAAACCATGAGCTTATAATATCCTACTACTAAACTGATATGTATTTTCACGATTAAAACATACGTTAACTAATTGAATAATAACCTACGGCTATATTCAAATAGATATAATTATAAAATCTCAGGATCTGGTTTTCTCACCTTTATTAAATTATATAAATATGAATAAGTTGAGCATGAATTTAAAATGCATTAAATTGGCATCACGACATTTGAATACATCTTATGACATTTACAAAGGAAGCATAGCGATCGAAGACTAATAATAAATTGACAAAAAGTTCAATTGTACTCAATGTATAATTGAGTAATTAGCTGTTTGGTTGTGCCTCGTTGGTTGTGTGACTGCCTCGCTAATCGTGTTGGTTGCGAGCGCGATTGCGGACTCCGGACTGCGGTATTACACTTCTCTACCTACCACTCCAGGGATTACAGACGTGATATTTCGTTATGTTACGTAATCAATGTACAATTAATATGTAAACTTTACTTTTTCGACTGTATCTTTATGCGAATACACAGCATTACTGGATACAGTTACTGAATCAATGTACTCGTAGACACGATGAAAATGATTTCATATATTTTTTTGTTTTGCAATAGGCTCGCGTTTGTCTGATATCCCGCTTGATTGAGAGCAAGATGCAACCTAGGACGAAGCACGCTTGGCTGGGAAGTGCATATTCACTCTTGTCTTGAATGATTCCATATTATTTCAAGGATTTCATACATTAAGGTGCTCATTCTTAGCGCCCGTGTGTAACTTTGGTTACGTATTGTTGTCAGGGCGGACGGTAATCTGTTTCTATATTCACCCTGGAAATGAGGTCACTTTAAGTGCGAAGGAGTAAGTAACGAATATTAAGTAAGAATTTATGTAATTGTATGCAAATTGTCCTTTGGATAATAAAATGTACTCAGGGCCTAAGGTTTGTTGTTAGGGCTACAACTACTGGTCACAATAAGGAAAGGGAGCTTTTAATGAAAAGGACTTTAGTATATCTGCCTACCCCTTCACGGATTACAGGCGTGATGTTACGTTTTACGTTTGTAATATATGAGTATTTCTGGGTATTCTATGCTAGATATTAAGCAGGAAGCTACTGTATATCGTAAAACCTCTTAGGAATCGATCACATTATAAAACTTTATTCAAAATACACTGCCAATGCCTGCTGCCAAAATGTGTAGATCTATAGATATAATGATTTTTGGAAGAAGCGTGACAGATTTGTAAGAACAGAGATATTTGCCACTCTTGCTCTCTGTGTGTCCTGTAATGGACCTGGTGTGAAGATATGTATGTATGACGCCTCGTTGGTTATGCTGTTTGCAAGCGCGACTGTCAGTCAAGAGGTCCCGGGTTTAAATCCCGGATCGGGCACTATAGGATTTTTCTTACCTAAATTTTCTAGTACTGGTGCGTAGTCTGGACATGTGCCCGGTGTACTGCAATAGGCTCACCACCTATTCCATAACGTAAACGTAACTGATGAAACGTGGCAGTATATTACACCTCTGCCTACCTCTTTGGGGATTTCAGCCGTGATGTTACGTTTACGTGTTACGTAAACAATGTATAAACGAAACATCACACCTGTAATCCTTGAAGAGGTTAGCAGAAGAGCGTAATACTCCCCACGTCTAACCAGTTAAATATTGCTATATACCGTGCACAAATCCAGACTCAGTCACAAATAGAAATTTCAAGTATAAAAAAACAGTATATAAAATAATGCTTTATTATAGCAGCGAAACGTAGTAGAAGATTTATTACTGAATTCTATAAACCAAAAATCTAACGAGTAAGCTACCTATGTATTAAAAATTACACTCGAAACTTGAACAACAAAGCGGAAAGATATGAAAATGACTATTTGTCATGTTTCCGAGTTCAAAAGTAATTAAAAATATGTCAAACAATGTATAAGAAACGTTTACATTCACAAGGATTTCGACAGTTTTATAGCCGTGGTATAATTACTTCATAGAAGGATGACTTTTGTTCCTGACGGAATGTTGGATTAAAACAATCTTTAATCATAAACCTGTAAATTAAATTACCTAGAAAGAATTATACATCTTTCGACTGAAATAAAACAGAGTGAGGGAAGAAGGGTGGCAGTGTCCAGGCGACGGCACTCGCTTACCATCAGGTGGCCCGTCTGACTCTTAGCCAGATTCAAAGTTTATAGGAGCATATTTGTGCGGATATAATGCAGTTTATCAGTTGTCTGATAATCGTAACCTTCGTCAAACTTAGATCAAATGACGGTGTGTGGAGATATCCCAAAGTATTAGTTTGTTTTCATTATATTTAATTTTTATGTTATATAAATTATTATATTAATATTATATCATAACACGAGGTCCCTTACGGGGTAGACAGTGAGCACCGAGCGTCAAACATCTCTATTCTTAAAGACCTGTCGCGCTTCTTCTAGATTCATCACTCTCTTCATACATGCATGACGGTTTCGGACAATCCTGAGCCGTCAATCAATCTGAATTTGACCTACTTATTTAAATGTTATGTTATACCTGCTGTTGTTATATAAATGTTACGTTATTAATATTTTTGTTATAAAATGTTGTTGTTTGTATGAATAAAACGTAAATTCACGCCTGTAATCCCCGAAGAGGTAGGCAGAGGAATGCAGAACACGCCCACGGTTCACCGGTTACGTTTACGTCCCACTATGGAATAGGTGGTGAGCCTATTGCCATGCATTGGGCACATATCCAGACTT
>DWDV01001171.1:0-13914 GCA_018245615.1 Mimoniades ocyalus
TAGTAGCATGCAGTCTGGTATTGTGTCCCGCTTAGGGCAATAGGATGGACCCGCAATTTCATGGGACGTGTAATGCAACTGTTGAGCCGTGGAACTGTAGGTACTACACTCTTATGCTTACCGCCTCAGAGAAATAAACGCATCATGTTATGTTCATTGGCGATTTTTTCTACATGTGGGAACTATGATAATATATGCGTAGAGCTAAATTCTCCGAAGACTGCAACTCTCGAGTGGCCGCGCCCGGTGGCAGCGTCGAGTCCATTACTAGAGCCGTTCCAGTACTAGTAATGGGCACTTAAAACAAATTACTACTATCTGGCCGCATGCGCCGCGCTCCACGCGAGAGCGACTCTCAAATGGCTCTATCCATTACATATTCAATACACACTTCCGATGTGTAATAATAGAGCAATATCGTTATTATTACATCACTCGCTGGCGCCTCCTTTTGATTTATCTTTGTTATGTCACACCGAGTTGATAATAATAATAATAGCGTATTGGGTCAAATTGAATGAGGAATGAGATAAATCCCAAATTAGGCAGAACATGTGCTGTTGTAACCTATGTATTTTATATATGTCTATGCACTCGAGGTCGTTACGCAAATCTTCGTTCTAGGTGGGAATCGAACTCACAGCCCTCAACTTTGCCAGTCAAAAAGCACTAACCTGTAACCATCGCATCAAAACTATGAGTTTTCACTCATCTATTTCCTACTATAAATATATCGTATGCAAGCTCTCGTCTCTTATGCCGCCATTAGTGTTGAGGTTAACTTAAGGGTAGGGGGTTCAAATGATTTCTGTATAAGATTTCAAAAAAATCGGTTTGACATTATAGACAGACAGAGGTCACTTTAGTATTCACAATACTAATATCAGTGCTTCCACTCGGTCAAAGGTTTTTTTAGCCCGCTCCTGGTATTTTAGCACTATATTTCACGATATCCCAAAATTAATCAACACTTGAATCTACTGTCTGTCGAGCCATTTACATTCTTTAAAGTTTTGTTAAATATAATATTTACGATATTTTTTCAAAACTGTTACGTTAAAACCATGTATAAACATAATTATGCAGACTTTGTAATGTATGCGAAATGCCAAATTTAAAAATCAAAGGACATATCCAAATTGAATACGAATCGTAACAAGTAATTACCCCTTAAATAGACAGTAATAAGCTAAACCCCAGCGAGAGTTGCTTTCTGCAGAGTGCCACTGTGGGGGTGGACGGGGGAGAAGAGGATGCGTTTCCGGAGCTAATTCGGTGTGTTTGTATGTGTGCGTGTGTGTGCGTGTGTGTGCCAAGCGTGTTCATGTTTCATGTCGATCGACGCTCGAGATTTTATCTATCGTTTCAATCGCTAGCTTCCTCGCGAACTCGCCCGTTCTTGATCTTGAGCGTGTGGTAAATAAACGATCGTCGGAATTGTTTGGTTACGTTTAAAATTGAAATACCCACTGAAATACCATCGTTTGAGCCGATATTGTTGTCTTCACCAAGGTTTTTCGTATACTGACCGGACGCGTCGGAGTTAATATTCAGCGGTGGTTTTATAGGTTAAAAATTTTACTGTTACTTACTATATTATCTTTATGTTTAATGAACAATAAAATTAGAAAAGCTGTGTATGGTAGTGAATACACACTTCATTTTTAGTATTTTGTGATAATATCATGTAGTGATCAACACAATCTTCATAAAAACAGTTCGTTAATATTTCTCTATGTCAATATACAATGTGAATTATATATATTTAAATGTAATCCAGTTAATTTATCACAGTCACAAAGCCTCCGAGCGGACACCATTCGAGTTATGACTAATTGTATCAATGTCATTGTCGTGTCCACGTGGCTTTTTGTGACACACGACTATTGAATAATACTCGTTAATAATGTATCGCTAAATGTATTGTTGTATTGTAATTATTAGATAGGTTTGGGTTGTTTTTTTAAGGCCATCTACAAGTATAACACTTGCGTATATAAATTGCTGACTTGACGGTGTGTTGTGTTGTGTTGTGTTGTGTGTGTATGCGTGTGTGTGTGTGTGTGTGTGTGTGTGTGTGTGTGTGTGTGTGCGTGCGCGCGCGTGTGCGTGTGCGTGTACGCGCGTATGTGTGTGTTTGTTTTAATGTTTTTTATTACTTCACCACGCCAATTCACTAAAGGTGTGGGCGGAGAGCACTGAGTGTCAAATATCTCCATCCTTACAGACCTGCCGCGCTTCTTCTACGTTCATCACTCTTCTCATACACGCAGTGCGAATTAAAAGATATTTTATACGTCTCACAAAAATACCATTTAACTTTCGTTGCTGGCTGTATTGTATTTCGGTGTTTTTTTTCCATTGGCAGTGTTCATTACAAGCGTGCATTGAAAGTCAAGGCCGACGTCCGCTAGTAATTTTTTGTCCAATTTGAACTTGTGCATGTCTATGAATAGTTCAACTCGAGTATACTACCTATATTACAGATAATATGTTGATACCAGAGCAAACGAGAAAATCAGCACCTATTATTGTATTCCTAACATTGCCATATACGTTAAAAGCCTAATGTTTGTGATTGAACCTACGTAAACGTGATTCAATATTTTTATACTTTTATTTTTGTGGCATCGTCCTCGTCGTCCACCCTTTTATTGTTTGTCTTCACTCAAAATTGTCAATAATATATCACCTTTATCATCTCATTTATTGCAGTCCACTGCGGATCGGGACCCCGCAATAGTATATAATTTGGTTTAATATGTAATTTAACAATTGATAATTCGGTTGTTGCTTTAATCTAACGTAGCTTTTATTACAGTGTAATAGAGTAAATTTTGCAATGCATAATATATTTAACCGTTTTCATTATCCTCATATCATCCTTCACCAGACGAGAGGTCTCGTTCCTGAAGGGCAGTAAATACTCATTTGTATGGGTAATGGACATCTGCTGTATATTTTCCTGTTTATATAACAGAACGCTTATCTTCTTTTCAATGTGTCTGTTTTCGTGTCTTGCTTCAAGGCAATTTCGAAGACAAGTGACATGGGTGAACCTCCGAAAGGAGAGCTTGTGTATAAATATTTTCGGTATTTTCTACATCTTTGATTGTCTTACAGTTACTAAAAAGTAGTATATACAATAGAAACGTAAAGAATATCTCAACAGACTTCATGCTTTTATCGTCTACAGTTTGAAAAATTAAAATCTATTCTCCTAAGATCTGTTGAACATTAATATGATAATTAGGTGATGTTTATCGTACCATGACAATTCATTCGAATGGACTTGAATTCAAGAAATATTTTTGTGTTTTTTTTTGACCCAATTAGTTTTATTTTTCACAATAGGACGTGACGAGACGGGAGCAGTAATTAACATGACAAATACACGGACGCTTTGTTGCGAGGAGGGTTTTTGAGAGATATTTTTTGACCGTATCTTGTCTGATTGCGGAATAGACAAGAAAATAAATATTGTACTTAGAATTTCAGATGTTATTTGGAAGTATCTAACAGTTACATGTTCTGTTAGGGGCTTCAACTATATAAATTGTGTTGATATACTTTTACTATACATATAAATATGAGGCTTGACATATATGTATGTATATCTATAAAATTTAATGCTTCACCTAAATAATGACCAACATCATAACCATTATTGTCGTCGTCCAAGCCGGTGGCACACCACTGCTCCACATAGGTTTCTCCCAAAGCACCTCACTGAGCCCCTTTTTTAAACGCTTACCAATATATATAAAAAGAAGCATAACTCATTTTGTCTTCGCTTATCCGTCCGTCTTTTCTTGTATTATACTAATTTTGATATGCAGCTTCTAAATCGTACTTTTCACGTCCCTACTATGTACTCTTAGTGCTTTAAATATTAAACAAGTAAGTCTAATTTACAGGAAGGTACATTTGGATAAAAATCATGTTTGTCGTTTCTATCTTGTCTATCGTACCTAGTTTATTCTCAGCTATCGAAGTAAAAGCACTAAAAATCGCAATTTCATTACTAGTCATCGAATTTTTCAGTCGCAGAAAAATTATAGTAACATTAAACAGAAGCCATCATCGCTAGGCGCTTCGATGGAATTTTCTTATTCTACTTTCATACTGTCAATAGACATACATATTTCTTTCTATAGCGTTTCTTACATTCACCCCCTGACTCCCAGCGCTCCCGTCTGCTAGCAAATGCAGTTTACACGGGGTTTATTTTTTTTAATAGCCTCCCGACTGAAGTGTTTACAGAGGGTTGGAATTTTTTTACGAGCTTTATATGAGTTTTTCAGTTTACCTTTAGGTCTATACACATACACGTGTATAAAAATAATGAATGAGGGTAGGTGAACATGTATTAATGTGTGTGAACATGTGTTAATGTGTGAACATGTATTAATGTGTAAGCATTTCAGTTTGGTTCGTATTGTCAGCCATCGGAATATAATTAATTTTATATCTCTAGAATGGAATTATTTCATATTCCGTGCTCATTTGTTACTGTAGTTACATCATCTTTATAATCAAATGCGCACGATTTATTCCGATCAATATGCGGAATCTATGCGGATTAGTATAATTAAGGGAAAACCAATAAACGTAGAGAATTTAGTAATCATTTTTTATATAATTAATATAACTATGGGTATTTTGCATATATAGGTTTAACTAACATAACTTTTTTATGTTAAAACTGATCACAAATAATACCGGACAGGAGGGAGGGAGAGACAAAGTAAAAATTGACCATAAAATTGACCGACAACATTCGGATTCTTAATCTTTTGGGCTGTTCTAAGCCTATATCATTTGACAAAGTGGGATCCTAACATTTTGTTTACACAATATCTTCCAGCGCCTACACTGATATTTCAATAAATTTAAGGTAGTGAATAGTGATCAGGACTGCTCTTCTTTATTTATATAAATGTTAGCTCCCTACAAATATTTCTGTACTTTCGTGGTTCAAAGCACATTCACCGTTATCAGCTCTGAAACGACTTTAAGCTAGCACGGCATGGGGCTGGCCGGCAAGTGTCCGCGCTCATTGCGCCGCTGGTAAGGAACCACCACACGCATAATGTTTACGTACATACGTATGCCGGTGTATGTGTGCGTGTCGGGCGCAGGACGCGACGTGCGCGGGCGGGCGGAAGCGATTCGGATGTCGGCCGTCCGCCCCGCCCGCCGCTCTACTTCCGCGCCTCCGCTGTGATCGACGCGAGTACGTGCCGCCTACACACACTGTTCACACACACACACGTCACACACAAGGTACACACACACACTGTAAATATTTATCAGCCTATCTTAACACTTATTGTATGATTAACAAAATGTCAAATATCTTTACGAAGGTAGCGACGTGCTTCTGTAACATCCGTCGCCCCGTCACACACGCGCGTGCCTGCGCAATGTACGAGAATATGTAACATAAACACTCGACGGTGTTGAAGGGGCTCGTGGTCGTGTTGAAGTTGCAATGTGGAGGTCGTTATATGAGTATATCGCGGTATGGTGCAGTCAGCCTGGTTACAGCTACATGCCCTGGCCGCCTGTGGACAGCATGGTCGTAGGCGGCGCGAGAGGCCTCGCTCTGCAACTCCAACCCGTGTGCCCTACGTGATGATCATGGATACAACCGCTTAGGAGGTCCCTATGTCAAGCAGTGGATTGCAATAGGATGATGATAATGTTTAATAATTATTATTATTGTCAACAACATTAGACTTGTAAACGGTACACTAGGATGTTCCAGGTATAGAACACTACATCCTATGTACGTAACTGAATTGTAAAAGGTGAATTTTGGCCCACTGAGACGCGATTACCCAGAATATGCTACGCAGTAGACCTAAATCGCAACGACCGCACCAAATGAGTCGCCAGTACATGCGTAAATACAAACATGTTCTTCACGTTATTGTTGTCAACCAATACAAAACAGCACCATCAATCGAAATCCATCAAGACAAAAACATGTATGTCTGGGGCACAGTCCCGCATACCTACACATTATGTGTACCTACATTGCAGATGTATTCTCAGCCGAAGCGCAGCACACGCGTGACGATGTTAAAAATAATTAGCTATTTATATATTGTATTGTTACAAAACAATGATTGCATTTAATTTCGAAACCATTTCCAAGTGGGTGGCTGAAAACTAGTAGTTATGTCGTTAATATGGTATATGTATATCTAAAGAAACATATTTTTGTAGTATGAATAGAGTTGTGAATGCAGAAGGAAAATTTTGTCTTTCGTTACTCTCTGCTTACAGCAAAAGAGACTAGGCGTTACTTTATAATAGGAAAATAATGATAACAGTATTTTAAAGTGCTACATCGAGCGTTCGTTGCTGGTTCTTTACGGAGTTGTGTACGTTCGTATGTACACACTGGCTCGCATTATCTCATAGCATCAGTGCAGACTGATCGTTTCCACCGCCGACGATCGTGACCTACTGCTCTCGCTTGTTCTACTATCATCTATTCTAGTCTATTAAAGTTACTCTAGTCTCGAGCTTTCTTTTAGGAGTGATTTAATACCTGCATAACAACTAAATACATCAACGTAGGCATTTTGCGGTGTAAGTCGACTAGGTAAACATTCTTATTTCGGTTCCAATAAAGAACGTAACATGGGTAGATCGGCGATGGCACGCATTGTACGCTACGTACGTAGTGTACTATACGTGCGTACGTAGTGTACAATACGTGCGTACGTGTTGCGTATTCTTAGAACGAGCGCACACGCGAGACGCGGCTAAAATTAATTTAAAATGTATATTATGTATAACACATACGCAGTGTATAGAGTGTCGCGTGCGCACGTACTCGTATATGCATTGATTTACTAAAGCACAATCTGATATAAATGCATAGGTATTCTACATGTTATAAATACATGAAGATCATATGTTTTCCAGGATCTAGGGATGCCACTTTGTCGCCTATCGATAATTTTACAAGAGTATTTAAAAGATATTTAATGCTTTCAACGAAAGACACGCTCAGTTGTGATTCACACTGTCTGTCGGCGGTACGTGGGTTTCGTGTGAGACATCGTGGTAGTTTTATACAGCCAGTTCGATTTACACATTGGAACATGCATCCGCGCTATATAAGCATCCGAAGTGTTCATTGTCTTTTGTTGTTTATATTCATAATTCATACATAGGGTATAGTGTGTATATATTTTTAAACATCACACAAGCAACATAGTTGTTTTTTACCAAGATTACATCTAATTATATGACTAAATTTAATTAACTATATTACTATTAGGTAACTATTCTCATAAATGACAAGCAACGATATCTGTTCCCTTTTGATAAATAAATCATTACATTTATCAAATTCAGTAGATTCCTGATTAAATACGTTTATGTTAGGTTCCCGCCAAATATAGTTCAGCCGCTAGGTTGCGCTGTGAGCCAAGAGCGTCATCGCCTTTAATCACTTTTCAGTGTTGCGCGAAGTGTTCGCCAAGAAATGTTATGTGCCAACTATATGGTGATATTGTGTGTTAAATAAAAGTTTAAAAGAAAAAAACAACAAAGTGTAAACTATTTAAAGTTTAAGTTCCCGTTGATAAATTTAAATCAATCGTTGTATCAACGATTGACAATTTCATACAGTTCGATTCCGTTTGTTGAACGAGCGAAGTTACTGAAGGTTAGAATCATTCACGTCGCTCATTACGGCTGAGCCGATGTCGCTGCAGTTGACAGTGTGGGTCGTAAAATTCACTCGCTCGCCGAACCTATGATTCGTACGGTCGCCGGTTGATTCTATGGTCGGTATGATGTGGTTTAAAAGGGACCACAAACAGGTCCCGGAAAAGGGCGAGAACGGTGTGGTGAGCAAGTTGAGACGGAAGAAGGCAGTGCTGTTGAAGCCGACGAGGGAGTCGAGCGAGAGGGAAACATCGACGGAGAGTGACAAAGAGAGACGGCGATACTCTGACATACTGGATATGAAAGTGTCGCAAGGTTTGTAATGATTTTATGTACTTATTGTATGTTTATTAATTAAGCGCGATTTAAATACATTCGAAAGGCTAATACTTAAGGTTCTCGAAGCCAGAGATATATACTTCATTTAAATTAATTGTTAACCTTCAGTTTCTTTACACATGTCGCGTTATTGTTTTACTAATACTTCCCTCGTCTATCGATACGGACACGTCGATGTATACTTACAGCACTTGTACTACGCCTTAACCCTTCACTGAATCTGTATCATATGATTTTTTCTTTCTAATCGCGTTCTTTAATGTTATTTACATCGCCATGGGCTTGCTTTGGTGTCCAGTCTCACCTATGGTAAGCTAGATGTATCCCAGACTTTACCACGTTTGCCTAGAAAGTGCCTATTCATTCTTGCCTTGAACAATTTTTGTTTTTTGGTCTTGTTTTACGTTTGCCACGAATCGAACAGAATAATAATTTAGTGTTTTCATTGTTTTTCGTTTTTTATTTTGTTTTTATATCAATGGCTTCGAGGTGTAATGTATTTCAATGCCAAAATTTCGTGGAGCCGCCTCTATCGATAAATAGATACAGTGAGATTATTTTGGATGCGTGATCCTCGATCTTGACCGATTGACTGGTATCTCCCCGTCGATTTGGCACCATTGCGATCGTAGCGAATCTGGTGACAAATGGTTGGAGTTTTTCTTCTCTACTTATCGTTATTGGTTTCTCTGTCCATGAGTTGAGAGTGAAAATCCAGCCATATAACTCTAGGATAAGAATATAGTTAAGAAAACATTGAAGACCAAATTGTATTTAGCTTAAAAGATATCGAGGCTGTAGTTCTATGACTGTTAGTGGATATATAAAGCATACTAAACTAATCATAAGGTACTTAGGTGAATAGGTAAGTAGAAACAGGTACTTAGATATATAACATTAGATTAACTATTAGATATATAACATTTTTAAGACCGGAAACGCGACAAAGCATTGTGGATGCGATTGGAAGTGGAATTAAACCTAATATTTATATAATGCTACCTTAATAAAGACTAGTAATAGGGGATATAGCGTCACACTGGCTCGTCTTCTTAAGTTCTCTGAAGTTCTCCAAAGGCATGTAAAGTGTCACCAATTGATATCAATCGACGCGGTCATTACCCATCTGAAGACCTCCAGTACCCGGTTAATCATATACTTTTTGCTAGATGCCAACACATTAGGCTATATTCGCTTAAAATGATGAATTAGAGTATTGTGTGGATTTAGTGCTCGTATAATGTTGAAATATCACAATCTAAATAAAAAAAGATATACAATGGTATGCTGAGGCCCCAAAGTGCCTAAACATGACTACGGAGTCATGTATGTCATAAGCGTCGTAATGCCAGACGCATAATAGAAACTTAATTAGCCTCGCCACAGCGTAACAGAAATTATACGCAACTGATTAGCATACTTACCTTTGTGCGATTTTGATTGATGTCCGTCGTGTTGCATGTGATGGACGGACTTGTGGGCCGGGTACGTGTGTGAATGCGACGTTTTCAAAACACCATGTTATATGTGTACATGTAGTAAGGAATAAATTCTAAGGCAGCGTTCACACTTTTGGTGGGTTTGTGTAAGACAGGTATTATGAGAGCTTACAATTTATGGCCGTATAATATAATATGTGGGCGTGAAGAGCTTATAATATATAGCTTATAATCATAAACATGACGGGCAAAGATTTACAGCTATAAGGTATCATTCACACTTTTGACACATTGAACATTTGTAATCAGATTTTACAATGACGTTCTTTACTCCCTCCTAGCCGATTTAAACGTTGGCACAAAACACAGGGAGAACTTCAGTGAGAAAGAAACTGAAGATTAGGCAGGCACGTGGAGCGTTAGATGATTTAAGGACGATTAAGGGCTACCCAAATACACGATACTCAGTGGGTACACCGTTTCGTTCTGTGCAAATTAACACAACGGTCGAGTGACTAATTTAATAATAACTTCCACTTGTAATAATATATCCGCATCCATGGTCGATAGCACATACATATGCATATGCTTTGCCTCAAAATATTTTCTGTGAATATATTGCTTTATAAAGTAAACGCGTGCTTAGTAGATATTCCTTGATACTTATGAATACAATTTGGTCTTTTAATTTATTTTTTATTACGTTTAAGATGACTAGTACAGTAAGTGCTTCGAGTTTCCTTGCCAGTTTTACACATTGCGGAATTATATTATGACTTTATTTTAACGTTGTCCTTCTGTGTGTATGAGAAGGAGAGGATAATATGTACGTGTGAGTTACATTTATGAAACATGACAGAACATCTTTTTGAGAGCTATGATCATTAATATGCAAACTTGTGAATCGTTTGTATTAAGATTGAATTCGAGTTTATCGTGTTAAATAAACAAAACGATGTATTAATATAATCGGCGTAGTTTTTATTTTGTTAACCAAATAATAATTCCTGTTATACAATTACATAGGAATATTATTGAATCATATCTATTAATGGACTCGTTAAATAATGTAAAAAAATACAGTAATCTAGTCTCTGATGTCATACGCCGCGACCCTAACCTATTGGTCGAGTAGTTTGGGATTAAAATTTGATAACGTTTTCATAGTCTCGTATATGAATTATCGTGTAATAATGATTCAGAAGTCTTTGAGAGGAAGGAGTATACCTTGTAATAAAAAATAAAATTATTAAGTGAAGAAATTAAAAGAGGAACGAATGTAGAAGTGCGTTAAGATAATCAGAATAGATATTTATGCACGCGGTGGTCGCTATGTTTCACGTTTATTGCAACATTATTTTCTATAATGTTAGATCGACACGGCAGCTACCCTACGGGGCGGGCACAGAGCACCCAGAGCACCCAGTACCAGCACACATTACTGCCTATCCTTACAGATCTGATCTGCTTCTTCAACATTCATCACTGTTTTGTTGTTAAATGTTTCGTTAGTGTTTACACATGACTGAGAATCAATCCGAATAGACTCACGTATGTTTTTTCGGCGCGGTCCGACTAGTCTGGCCACCCCGAAAAAACATACGTGAGTCTAGCCGGATTGATTCTCAGTCATTCATCACTGTCTTCATATTATTTATTTCCACCGAACACAGTCACATTAATAACGATCCTGACGAGCTAACAATGTAGTCTCTCGTATAACTTAAGCATTCAAATGTATGTCTGGAGTCTCGTCTCCCGGACGATGTAGGTCGCCCGCCGCAGTTATGTATCACCGGGCTTTAGTAATTCATTACAACAACCAACTCATTGTGAATTTAAATATTAATATTATATTCAGAGACTGATGGTGTAGGAGAACTAGGTAGGTCAGTTCTGTAAAAGTAGAGATATTTGGTATTCCGTGCTCTCTGCCTACCCTCTGAGAAGCCTGGCTTGATAATGTATTAATAATGATAAGAATTCGCCTCGGCTAGCCTGTTGGTCTAGGGCTACATTCCCACCTAGAACAAATATTTATGTGATAAGCTGAAGTATTTGTTCCGTCCGAAACATCTACGTACATATGTAAGAAGACAATATCATGTACATATTGTATCGTTTATCAACTGTCCGGTTACCATTATACAGGCTCTATTCGAGCCTACTCTGGGATCAGGTAGCTTTGTGTAGTGATGTCCCAAGATATTTAATTATTTCGTTTGTGTGTGTGCGTGGCACCACGTGTGTGTGCCCGAATACTGTATAAATAATCAAAGTGGATAACACACGGGGCTAGATAAAATATTCCACCTGCAATGCAGGTTGTATTAAGTAACAAGGTCGCAGCGCCGCCGTCGCCTACAGAAGCTTTCTTTAATTAAAGAACAATGTTACCGAGGCTTTGGTTCGTTGAACCAGTCCGTTCATTTGTATGATGAGTGATGTGCGAGGCCCGGCGCGCTGCTCCCAACTAGACGGACCCTGGCTGAGCTATGATAACCGGAAAGCTGAGGAAGTACATGCGTACATTTCTACATAATATCGATGGTTGTAGTATTATGATGTAAACACTAGTGGAATCGAACTCATAAACCCCTCGGCGCAACAGTTGCATTTATTAACCAAAAGGACCATTACGTCAGTATTACCTCGTAACGAAACGACGTCGTGTAACGTCACAACAGCTGATTGGCCCGCGACGCCGGTTAACAAGCGTTGATATAACGTCTTTCAACATTGTTTATTATACCACTGTAAATGCTGCTCGTCCAAATATTAAACGAATTTTATATTCTGCCAAGTCTTCATTTACATCACCTAAAGTCTGTGTTACCAAGGCAGTCACCCTTTTTTACTTCCCCAATAAAATATTTTTTATCAAGGTAACATTTATTTTTACATAATTTAATCGCAATCGACTGATTCGATCAAAATAGTCATTTGAAGTTATGACTATTTGAAGGTATCAAAAATATGAGACAAGATCATTGGGGCTTAAGGAAACTAAGCTTAAATAACGACTAGTCTGAAAATCCACTACGTAATCACTTAAGATTAAGATACTCTAAGTCAACCAATCCCGGAGCTCCCATGGCGGCTTAACTGATAACGCCGTGAGATAATAATAATTATACAGGATTATACAGCGTTATGTTGCACGTTATCTTTTGTTTATTCGCTTCGGGCTTCAGCAGTAATACGTGGAGCAATTTGGGCCATGCGGTTTGTGATAACTTCGTCATGCAAGTGTATGCCAGGTGCAATTTAAAAAAAGTGTTTGTTTGTTATTTTTCATTAACCGTAACATCACGCCTGTAACCCCCGTAAGGGCAGACACAGAAGTGCAGTACACTCCCACGATTCACCGGTTACGTTTACGTCACATCATGGAATAGGTTGTGAGTCTATTGCCATACACCGGGAGCTTATCTGAATTCCGAGCCACTACTAGAAAATCTAAGTTAGAAAAATCTACCTACCCGGAATTTGAACCCAGGACCCCTCGATCGGCAATCGAATTTGCAACGAACGCGCCCAATGAGGCTGAAATAGTGGTTAATATGATTAGACGTGAGGGAAATGGTAGAATGAGTAGGTAGGGTGGGAAGAGAATACACATACATATATTCTCAAGTCCATAGTCTTTATGTTCCACTTGCATAAACTAAACGTACCAGTTTTCATTGTAGGTACTCATTTGCCAGCTTGTTTTATTATATGCCAACCGATGAATAAGAATCACCGAAAGCAACTAATTCACCAATCATTCGCTTGTCGGTCGACTTTAGCGACCTCGATAATAAAGAACCAATGAATGAATGAATAAAAATCACGAACCATTTCAATCATTCAAACGTTGTTGTACGTTCGGACGACCCGAGCGACCTCAATGTTTGGCCCCATGAAGAGAAGCTTGTTAACCTAATTATTTATACACTTGCCGTGACACCAAACAGTCGGAACTATTTCAATTTCATTAATTCGTAATATTTCATATTACTCACTATCATTTTTTTTTGTCTTTATCCGGTCGCACGTGTCACTTTTAATTTTATTAATATTATTTTAAGCTAGATTTTATCTACGCTTTTGTTTGTACTCATTACTATGAAAGTTTTTCGGACTTATACATGTAAACTTTACATCTTCATTTAGATAACAAGATATCCATCACCACATCTTTCTTGAAAATAATAATATTCATTGTTGACTGATAAGCAAACGAACATACAGATTAAAGTGTCGAAAAAAGGTCATGAAACTTAATAACATTAAAGATTTGGACATGGTGCAATGGCAATGTTTTAAAGAAGATTACAAATATTATTATTATTATGGATATGTGCCGGTATATGGTCATAGGTTCACCACCTATTCCATCGTGGGACTTAAAAGCAACTGGTGAAACGTGGGAGTGTTCTACATTCCTCTGCCTACCTCT
>DWDV01001172.1:0-13914 GCA_018245615.1 Mimoniades ocyalus
TCCCCAACCCTCATGTCCACTGTGAACATTATGGGCATAGCCCCTCAGGGGAGTCCTGTGTCCAGCAGTGGACTGTAATAGGTTGATCACCATGAGGATGATGATGATAAATTTTGATGGAAGAAGGTGCCCAGGGAGACCTAGGCTCACCTGTCTTGACGTAATAAATGAAATGCTGGTTGATAGGGTTCAAAACTGATGCACATGTATAAAGAGTGATGAATAGAGAAAAAGCACATGAGGTTTAAACTTTAGCAGTATTTGACACCGGGTAAGAGACCTGGCTTGATATAATAATGGTAACAAGAAATTAAAGTAATATCTATAAGCAAAAAAATTAAAAAAAATGCAAAAAATAAGTTTGGGAGTTAGTAACATGTTCAGAGGAAATCATTATTACTGAACATGAGCGAACTGCTGCAATATAGAAGGCAGTGTAATTATCGACTGGTTTATAAAAGAGATAAGTTGTCATGCCTATACATGCATCATTGGCAATTAAAGTGATTTGCTGAATATTCTGATTACTTCAGCATTATTTTCAAAGCGAGAATCAAAATATTGTAATGATTGTAGCCAAGACTTTCATCTGGTTTGCATTCAAACAAGTACTGCACATAAAACAGAGTAGTGCTGCAAGCACCGGTAACAGTAGTCACACCTCAGTGATGCCTGTAGGACACTTCATATTTCACCGCCCTGGTGAACACTTAACAGGTAAGTATTTAACAAATAAGTGAGTGTCGAGCAACACTTAACATGTATTACATATTGTGCATAAGTAAAAAAGTCATCTAAAATAATGATTTGTGGTGTCTTTTTTATATTTCTTCTTAAAACACTGTCCGAAAGTTTCACATGCTTATGTAGTGATATACTCAAGAGTTTGTTTAATGTTATTCAATGTGTACTGAATGTTGAACATGGAACAAGAAGCCGCTGCTTATACACTACTACCATCGGTACTGAGACAAAATGATCTGGATAATGATTACAACAGTGCCAAGTAGCGTGGACAAAGCCAGGCTGTAACTTATCAACATAGAGTAGCATTGTGGGCTATATTTCATACTAACAGAGAACGGCAACATCCAGGTATCATCACAATTAAGGTTAAACACCACACCTGTAATGCCTGAAGAGGTAGGCACTTAGGCAGCGGAGTGTAGTACATGCACACTACCACGTTTCACCAGATATGTTTACGTCCCACCATGGAATAGGTGATGACCTGATGACTGTGATGACATGAGCCTGTGCCTGTTCCTGTTGCCACACATCGGGACATAATGGGACAATATTCAATAATAAATGTATCGATATGTGATAAAATATCGATTCATTTATTTGACATATCGAATCAGATCGATATTATTGAATCATTGAAGTCAATATATAATATCGATATATTTTATCCGATATACGAAATATCGTATGAAATTAGAATATTTAGGAAAAATCATCATTAAATAATTTACATATTTATTCATTTTAAACATGATCTATTGCACATCTATTTTAATGTATTGTATGATCTATTTATTGTAATATCTATGGTATGGTATAGAAATAAAATGGTTATATGTGCGTGGGTCGCCGTGCGATCTTTGGTAAAGGAAATACCTAGTCTATGTTTACTCCTTTTCCTTAAAAAAAACCAATATAGCATACAAATATAAAATAAAATATAGTAAAAATATAACATACAAATATTTATCAATGGTAGCCAGCTTTGTGCCATCTCAAAGACTTTTTACTAAAGCCGCGCAAGTATTAACGGACCAGAGAAGCAGAATCCAAGCCAAAAAAGTCCATAAAATTCTGTTTCTGTTAGATTTAGATAAGAAATATTGGGATTAATAAAAATAAAGTTGATTGCTTTTTTAACCTTTGTGAGTTTACTTATTTACTCCTAATAAAGTCTATTCCTTCCTACGATACGATATATCGAAAATATCGATATTTTGTCCCATATATATTTAAAAATCGATACAATATTTCGATATATTTATCGGAAAAAATATCGATACTTTTTGTACATGTACATCACTAACTGTAACATAGTTTAGACTAAACCATCAGTCCGCCCCAGTGCCACCAACAAAAAAAAAATTACCCCTTAAAATAATGTCAAAAACGGCCAAAAACCCCCAAATTTCAACTTGGAACCCCCAAAATTACGATCTCCCGAAAATGTTGGCGAGCAAAAAAAAACAATCTCCCGAAAATGTTAGCGAGCAATAAAAACGATCGCCCGAAAATGTTGGCTAGCAAAAAAAAAACGATTTCCCGAAAATGTTGGTGAAGAAAAAAAACGATCTCCCGAAAATTTTGAGAACAATTTAATAAAAACCTTAAAAATCTCCAAATATTTTGTCCCCCTAACAATTATATTCCCCCTATGCAATTATATTCCCCCAAAATTTAGGGGAAAACCCCCAAGTTGGCAACACTGGTCTTCGTTCGGCGTTAAATTAGAAACCCGCCTAAAGTAACATGGTATCACCATGGTGTTACCTTTCTATTTTAAGCTAAACATTAAAATCAATGCATGTTACGTGATGACAATATTACTAATTTGCTATTATTGAATTTAGTCTGTCAAGTAATATACTAACTTCTAACATATTTAAAAATTACACTAAGATCACTATTCGTCAAAAATTTAAAACAATAATTAGTGAAATACTTCTCGATATTTGATTGACACCTGCTATGTTAGAACGGAACGACAAAGGCTTTAGTTCCTCACGCTGCCGCTGGAGCGCTCGAGCGCCAGTCTTTTAGCAGCGGGCGAGAGGCCGGCTGCTTGTTGCAGTGCGCGGTGCGAGCTAACACACACGAGTTCGCGGTCATAGGCTCGAACGAACATCGAATTCGACGGTCAGTGCGATGACCATGATGATGGACAACGGGGTGATAACAAATAATTATGATGGGGTATACGGGGACGGATATATGGAACAGGAGGAGGAGTGGGAGCGCGAGGGTCTCCTAGACCCGGCTTGGGAGAAACAACAGAAAAAGGTCAGTTCAAAACACAAGTTGACAGACTAGTTACGAAGAAGGTAAACGAAAAGTTGTAACATACATTAAGTACAAAATAAGCATAGCAATGAAATACCACAAAGTTATAACCTTATCATTCATGACTCATGTTTGTGATGTTCATGTTGCATATATCTCAAATATGTTATTTTAATTTTATTCATAAAAAAGTCCAAGTATTCTAAACAATCTTTTTATTTGTCGTTAGTGTACAAAAACTTGTTTCAATGAATAGTCATTAAAGATCTATTTTTAGAGTTTTTTAAATTAATAAGATAGATAATAATTTAATTTGAAAATGACATTGAAATAAAATTCATGTATATTCATTATATTTTTTATTTTAACCATTTTAATAAGTGATTAGCGAGAGATGCTTGATCCGATTTAGTAATTAATACAAAAAACGTTTGCGGCCATAAATCTATATAGGTTAATATTTGATCAAAATATCTTTCGGAAAAACGCGCGAATTTCCGAAAATTCAAACTGTGTGTTGCACATTTCCCGCCGCAAGTTGAAAGTAGATCGCGGCCGTGGACACTATTAAAAGATTTCTTGGAGCTTTTAGTGCGAGCGAGACAAAAGAACGGCGCATTCCACGGGAGTGAACGGGTACGAGAGAGAGGAGTCGAATTTCCGTTAGTCATGTCCTAAAATGGGTCCAGCGCAGGCGCCGCTGAAGGCGCGGGCGACTTTGCGTCACCACGAAACCCATATTTCAGGGAAACAGTTTTCCGTCGTTGACGTCGACGTAAAATGCAATTCGTAGACAATTTCATGTCCGCCTGCAACTCCGTGACGACCACTGTGACGCACCTTGTGATCTCAACCTGTGTAGAATGACATTGGCATGTTCCAAACGCGCTCTTTTTCAAAAGAAGAACAATTTTTTTCTTTATTTCATACAAATAAATTAATAAAACGCCGATAATTGTTAAATAATTTGCTCGCTGTCCTGTATACTCGATACAAAAGGTAATAAGAGAAATCGCATACAATTTTCCTCTTAAACGAATGTCAAATTAAATTTACATTTGGGCGTAAATATCAAATTGCTTGAATTTTAATCGATGAGAATAAGAACACTAAAACATAAATAAACCGTGCTACATCCCAATTCCGCAACAACTGTAGTATATACTATGTTTTTGTTTGTGTGCATAAATCCAGCGAGATATCAGCGGGGGTGGTTTGTGCGCGCATTAAACGTATCACCCGCAATGTACAGTGGGCGAGTGAAAGTGACAGTGTTATCTATTTGCTCACTTAATTATTCACGAGGACACGTGGCTGCGTCATACCATTCACAGCACATACTAGATCTCCAGTGTTAGATTCTGGATGTACAATTACTTATAAATTGTAGGAATAATGTAAGCACACATTTTTGCGTCAATTAATCGAAATAAATTGATGACTAAGTCATGGTGTCAGTGACTGTACTTGCCAGATAAAGTAACACACAATATACTAGAAGTCTCTAAAACAAATAATACTTGATATTTAACTTTAATAATTAATTAATGGTTATATACACGTTGTTCAATACTAGGATATTGTCTGTAGTCGCAGGACAAACCTAATATAAACAAAGAGGCTGCGACACCCAGTGCATTGGCCGTGTACGTGCCGTGTACGTGCCGTGTGTGCACGGCGGTCAATGTCGCGGCCGGACAACTTGAGATCGTCTGCGGAAAACTCATCCGACCAGTTGCAACGCTAGTAGAGTAAAGTAGCAGGACCTATACCGACCGATACCCCTAAACGGCATAAGACGGATTTGCTTAGTCGATATCCAGCCGCTATGTCCTACGTTCATCATTCTAACATGGAAACGCAACCTTTATACAAGCTACATATACTTAAAACTCGTTCACTACTTCTAATTATCCATACTGAAGGATGTTTTCCTTTCGGTTACATGTTGTAAAATAATTGTTCCTACAAAAGTCACGGGGCAAATATTCACACATAAATTTAGCAGAATTGGTTATTGACTTATACATGAGTACTAAATGTAACTTAATTGCTGTTCAAATAATTTTTAATAAATACGTCTTACGACATTCTTTTTTCTTAACATGAAGTAGAAATACTAACATAATAGTGAGGCAATTGTTGTTGGATTGTTACAAATCCAGTTCTGAAACAAGTACTAGGAAATAATTTCAATGTTTTTTTATTTGACTATCCTGTTTATACCTGTTTCTTAGTTACTAATTAACTTAAATCATAAAGGAATAATTTGCATTGAATTTAAATTTCGTTTGTTATAAGGTGCTACAGGTTATTCTGTCTATGTATTTGACCTTTGTTCGGCCCAACTTGCTGGAGCTCGTCGTCAACATCTGGTTACTAGAAATCAGATGTGAAAGTGACGGGGACGCGCCCGGAACTGGTTTAAATTTCGTAATTTACATAAAGCTTCTACTAATACTGGTCCCTCTGGAAATTCAAAAACATTTTCACTTTATTAAAAAACAAAAAGAAGCGTTACGTTTGTAGTTTGTACATAAAATACTGGTGCTTACTACGGAATTTAAGAATCAGTTTAAGAAAAATTTATTTGCTGTGTTCTTACTTTTATATTCCATTATATTCAACTTTTATTTATGTTTGCCATAATTATGTAAAAATAAGTCATGTTCAAGTGTACCACGGATCATCCTCATCTCACACATTACCGCCTACATTACGCCTATCCGTTGCCAGCTCAAATCAATGGAGACAAATGTTTTTAACTACATAGTGGCTTTTCTTTTCGTTCCTGTCTTATTGTTAGAGCGAGACAACAGTATGCATTCAATGTCACATTCCCGCGCGGCTGTTACGTACGGTGACTTACGTTTGAGACGTTCTAATCTCAAATAGCTGCACGAGATTGAACCGCTTTTCTTTTTAAAAAATATTAGTAAACAAAATGTACGTCTCATGCTTCTTTTAAATCTAAACAATAAGTACACTGTCTGTTGAAGTATTAACATAGTACTAAATTAAAAATGCTAAAACTACGAGAAATTGAACAATTTGTATACAACGTTAATCTCCTTTTCTCGTCTTCGTTATGACGATGAAACTATATAACACTGCAGGCGAGGTCCGCAACTATTGTCCTGCTAACATACTGCCGGCTTTGTGATATTAACTTTGGAAGTGCTAGTGGTGACATGCTAATATTTTATTGCACCACCGCATACGTTATTCAACCATTTTATCGAAACAAAACATCGTTTTCTAGAAACGTCGGTACAGACGACTACTGACTATGCAAATGATGTTCGATTGCTCAATACATTGAAATGCTAATGGCTAAAATAAATTTAAGTAAGGAAATTTAAACGACAGTCGTACCACGAAATATAAATTTATGTTAATCCAATCAATAAAGCAAAGATCGTTGGAACGGCAGGATTGAAACGAAACGTTTTTTAGCAGTTAGTCGGAGAATTATACCTTGGCATACCATTCGCATATTTCCTGTGAATTCGAGGTCATTGACTGCCAGTGACTAGCACACATTCCCACAGGAGCGTCAACAGTGCTATTCTAATTCCAAAATTTATTCACTTTCTAGCTCAAAATTAAACAGGTTGTCCTATCGCGCTTTACAAAAATATATCTTGTGCATAGGTAGCTCGTTACCAAAATTTTGTAATTGCGATTTCAAAGTACGTAGATGTCAATGTTTCTTGCTCATGATAATACTCGTATAAATGTAGGCAACAATGATCGCCACATGCGGTCCAAGGGTCCATAGTTCCCGTTTGTGTTCTAATCCGCTAATCAATAAATATGAACCAGCACAAGCTATTGTTTGAAGCATTGCCGGCGAGTGTTACATGTTACGTAATATTGGACACGTCTATTTTTTCCTGCTCGTCGTTAGCGGGCAGTTGGCGCGCGTTCAAAACGAATGAATGGAACCGGTACTCTGCAACTCTCAACTCTCTCGGTTTATACAAATATTCAAATTTTTCTCCACAATCACCTACGATATTCAACTCTTGCTATTGACTGGAATAATTCGTAATGCTACAACTATACGACTGCAATTATGAAACTGTTTTTGTACCGTCTCGCCATCAATCATTTCGAACCGATGTAGCTCCAACCTTGTCATACCCGGCTATTTTTGGTTGGCATTGTACATTTAAATATTTATATCCATCTGTTCTACATAACGCATGTTACATATCTCTATATATACATATATATAAAATTCTCGTGTCACAATGTTAGTTACCTTACTCCTCCGAAACAGCTTTACCGATTTTCACCAAATTTTATTTGCATATTCAGTAAGTCTGAGAATCGGCTACTATATATTTTTCATACCCCTAAGTGATAAGGGTTGTCCACCCTTGACATTTTTTTTAATTTTTGGACAAAATTATTTTTATATTTCTATAATGTGGAATTAAAAAATACATACAACCCTAAATTTTTATCCTTTTATCAACAACCCCTATTTTTTAATAGTCATTTTAGTAATTTAATCATTTTTCATCCCGCTCGATAACTGATCAATTATCGTCTTTTTTGTAAATGTTTTTCACTCTAATTCGATTCAAAATTCGCTGAGCTTATCGCAAATCAATTTTTATTATTAATGTTTATTCCTGATATATACTTAGTGCTACCAGTGCTAGATTTTAAAATTTTCCGCGCTCTTGCTGGATCAACACTCATTTGCCAGACTATACTGTTGTCACTTCCCAGTAAACAGCACTTAACGTCCATTTGTCGCGCGCACACTTAATGCAAATTGAAGACTTATGCGGTTTTGTCATGGACGCCATTGTCAGAACTGGACCAAATTGGAAATGGGACCAAACGGGAAGCACCACAAAAAATCATCGAAATCGGTTCACCCAGTTCGGAGAAACGAAGTAACAAACAAAAAAAATACAGACGAATTAAGTACCTCCTCCTTTTTGGAAGTCGGTTAAAAACATTTTAAAAGCGGCACGGACTTCGCCGGGGTAGCTAGTATTGTTCTCAAATTCTCGGCAATTTTGCATCGATCTTCTATATTTGATTACCTCTGATTGATCCTGATTTTTATTTCAATTCATTGTCAGATATGATGAACACTTGACAATAGTAATTGCATTTTGATATTTCAAGCAACTAGTACTCAATAAGTAAACAACAGTGTGGTTCTATGGCTCATAACGACTACAGCCATTTAGAAGCGTATCGGCACAACCAAACCACATCCTTAGTGTCGAATGTCGCGGTCTCACGTATCACTTCCAATTATAAACGGGGTCAGGATATCAAACTTATTAAACTAAGTAAAGTACGTAAAACATATAAAGGTAGAAAGCATTATAAGAGCAGCGTTCAAAATCACATAAGAGGTATACTCAAGGGCGTCGCCAGCCGATGGCCCAGGAGGGGGCAAGTCGATATGGAGAATGAGAAAAGTATGAATTGTAGGTAAAATTGACAGCACATGAAACGTTTCACTTGTAGTACGAGCCTTACATTTACGGCGATTGCAATAACAACGACACAGAGTCCAACGTATAAACGTAGAGAAATACTAACTTGGTACACTTAATGTGTGTTGTTGAAGAAATAACAAATGTACTTATTGTATCCATCGCGAGTCACATATACAGCATACAGACGAACAGCGACGCAGACGTTCTGTAGATACTCTTACCCACGTCAATAATATCATTTTAAGTAGACCGGTTCTCGCGCGGACACTCCTCAACTCAACTCCTCACAATTATAGACCTCTTCACATGCCTTCATGTTTCGTACTTGTCCATAAACAATTGTATTAATATTGTATGTTTTTTGAATATTCTTGAATAATCTTAACATAGGTGTGGGTACTGCTATCGAGTTTTATTATTTCCACCAGTGGATTCCTGCATTCATTGCAATTGAAATCTTTTTCAGAACAAGCCTGACCTCGGAGTGTCGCATGTAGCGAACGCATGCCGCGAACGCAAAAAATATTTCAACGTTATTAAGATGTGTTTCGGTATTTGTTGATTCTGATGTATACTTCAACCGTAGCTGTGGAGATAGGAGTAGGCCGTCCACTCGTCGTGGCAACCTTAGCCGGCTGTACGCGTTGGGCGAGCGCCTTGGACCAACGTGAATTTGTTTACGTTGGTCACTGGCCACAAACCGAATGGTGTCTGTGTTTGGTGCACATGCACACGCGGAAGGACCTCGGCGCGCTCCAGCCACAGCGTTTACACGAAGTTGTACTTGTGTGTAAATAAACCGACGTGGACCAATACAATGAAATACTCAACATGTACGAACATCATAAGAAAACATAACTTGTACTTAAAATGGGTACTTAAAGAAAAATAGACAGTACTCACTAAATACTAACTGCTTTTATCAGACGTATGATGTGACATTGGACACTATGTAAAATATGTTTCTTTTTTTACCTTCACGTCTGTAATCTTCGAAGGGGTACGCAAAAGAGACATCGAAAGAGGTATCGAACCCCGCAACTCTGGGTCGGCAGTCGCGCATGCAACCTCTCGGCCAATAAGGCATTCCAAGTACATAGATAATTGCTGTGCCCCCATAGACTGGCCCACAGCGTCGACCCAACGTGTAGTCAGCTTTACGCTATCCTCGCCCAATTCTCTCGTCCCATTAACAACTCGTAGCGTTCGGTTCACTTGTCGCACGATTCAGTTCCAATGTACTGTAAATACGTGAGTCGAACGGAGCGTTCAGAACGGGGCCAGAAGGTGGCACAAGCGATAACCATACTCGAAATCTAAATAGTGCTAAGAAGTCAACTTTTTTGCGCGTGATATAACATTTGCACAAAATAGAATTAATCAAAAATAGTTCCCGAAATCTTACTGGCCGTCAGTGACACGGGGTCGGGCCGCGAGCCGCCACACGGTCGTACTGCAAGGAGCCGATGCCAACATCGTCTATTCCGGGCGCAGTCCTCACGCCCACGCAAATTGCTTACACTCACTTGCTATTATAATTAGAAAACTGTTGATACTACATCTATTTTCAATCTTCGGATATTAACTCGTACGCTATTGAAACATACAAAATCCTGCGAGTCTTTTTGAAATTTCAATTAAATGTCAATCCGAGACAACGCATTAATGTTCACGTCCGTCGACAGCTGATTTTATTTTACGGTGCAGTATTTCGCTGGAAGTTGTACCCACTGCGCATTACATGACGATATGTGTTGCTGTCCTTATCACGCTCAAGGGTACTGACTGTCACAATCTGAAAAGATAAACCCAGCAGCCGCGAGCGAATACGCCGAGGGGGCCTGTCTTTCAAATTATTATTTGCTGGCTCCCCCCGTGTACCCGCGGACAGATAATAGAGAACTGGCACACCGGTTCCAAGTGCTAATGCAAAACGGCTCATTTTTAGTACTACCTACTGCCGATGTTACATATTAAAGTGCGGATTGATTTAGATCTATTTTAACAGCACATTTAGCTTATAAGAGACGAAGCAATGCCGCTAATATAAATTGTCTCCGAACTCCGAATTAGCGACATGCACGCGGACGCATGCAGCGGCCGTATCGTAGCGGCAGAACTATCGCGTGTTACTTCCGCTCCACCCTTCATTGTTTATCTTTTAATGGAATGGTGTGTAGTGTTAAGTAAGGTAACAACATAACATCACGCCAGTCATTCGAAAACAAGTAGACAGATTAGTTCAGTACACTCTGTAGTTTCACCATATGCGCTCCTACATCCCATCGTGGAATAGGTAGTGAGCCTGTTACCATACACCGGGCACAAATCCGTACTCCAAGCTACTTCCGGAAATTCAAGTTAGAAAAAGCCGACAGTACCGCGCGGTGAAATTGTATGTACAAATACTATGTACGATTTATTTTATTTTTGGATAACATTTCATTGCCACGTGACGCCAAATTTAAGTAGGACGCTTCTGTATATGAACGCTACATGAACGGCATACTTGGTATTCAAATTTGTATACTTCATTTTACGGTAGCTCAACTACACGTCGCCCGGATTCGAATATTACTAAGAACCCAATGTAGTCACGACGTCTGGCCATTCGGGACATTGAAGGCAGTGATTGTCAAAATAATTGACATATCCATCGGCCTATTAACTACAAATGCGCATAAACTTTAATACGTATATACATAAATGAATTTTGACTCAAATTCCCATTCAATATGTGCCAGTCTTGGTAGGTTAGGTTTAGTTTCGTTCGCTACAAAATAAAAGTGTCTGATTTTATTATAAGCTCCGGTATAAGATGGCACGTAACGCTGAATCGTGCTATTTATCTGTAATGCTATAAGTCTCGTCTCATGTTACTATTCCTAATGTAGAAAACAGGCTCCTTTTGCCATACCTATACATTGTATTACAAACATGGACTCCGCCGTTACTTCATACAATAACAAGGACGGGAAGTCGGGAACACGATATGGCTTCCGGTTCTAGTTTGTTACCTCTTTATACTATCTATGTGACTAAAACATTCGGCATCGCGTCGATCATATCTTACATATGCATATGGTGTAGCCGGTAGACAATTTGCATCGTTGTAAGACCAGAGGTGAACAGCCATTCAGTGGGCTATTGCGAGCTATATAAGTTTTGTTATCACTTTGTCCCGATAACAAACCATACCGAGCGCACACACGTATGCATGCGTTAATCCAGCGCCTAACATGTATACAAACGTATGTTAATCGATAGAAAAAAATAAAGCTCATTTTGTTGACACTAAACATATGCAAATCTTGATAAAATCAAGTAAATATTTTAGTACCTCGAAATTCAAATAAATTGAACGCTGTAAATATTACTAAAAGCATTTTACTTATTTGCTTGAAGTAGGTCCATCTCATAAAACTACAGGAATAAGACTGGACATATAAAAGTATACCTCTCTGTGGAAAATAAAAATATGCTAGCTATTTATAAACAATGGCTAATGTTTTGTAGGAGTTGTATAAATAGCGCACCCGCATGTCCGCCAACCACACCACGCCCACAGTCACTGCTCGGTGGACTTCTTATGAGCTCTAATACGTACACACTAACACTGTTAAGCTTAAATCAACAACATTGATTTTCAATGAATCATAAACGCTTTTGACATAATGCTAAATTGATAACCATGGAGTAGAAAAGGGCAGGCGGTGGTATTAAAAGTGAAGATAATTGAGATGCAGAACTCCTCTCAGGCGTCGAGAGTTGACTCAACAGTTCATAGGACGCCTAATCAGTAGAAGTACCCAATATAGACCTAAAGGTAAACAATGATGGGCTGGAAGCTGCACTTCAAATAATAAAAGCACGTACAATTGCATCAAGTTAGGGCTGTATGAAAACTGAAGACTTAAATGACAGCTAATGGCTAGCAATGATTATCTTACCTAACACACAGATTCTCAGACAATGTAATGAAAAATAAAAACAAATGAATATGTTTATCGTTACCCGCGCTTATCGTCGTAATGCAGCGCCCCTCCAGCTGCACACGTATCCGGGTGCAGCTGTAGGCGTGCATGATACCCTAAAGCGCATTCGTAATAGGCTAAATTTATCGACTATTATTAATCGGACTATTATTAATGTGGACTGACAGAAGCCCATTTCGTACGCAGCGGTTGGCAAATTGATGCCTGACAATATTTCATCGTTAGACCGATGTATCATCGAAGCGAACTTAACAATAGATCATTTGAATGCAGTGGCTGTCGTCCAAGTGGTCGGCGGATCGAGTGGGCGTATGGGCACCTCAGTCGCCCAGAGTGTTGTTTACTTAGTCAGAAAATGAACATTGCTAATTAACGCCAGCTCAGGTAATTTAAGAGCTGGTCATTATATTTTTATAACTTGGGTTAACCTCACATTGACTACTTCGTTACAAATCGGCATATGTGGAATTTCCTTCACTCATGCAAAAGTCACATACAATAGAACATCAAAGAAATGCTTGTCAAAGCTTCCCTATCATCATGTTCATAGGAGCTATGTATTTTCTTTGCCGCCTCTGCTCTGTTCTGCTATTTTGTCCGGAAAAACATCCCTGTTCTTGACCGGTTCTGTGGCATTGCTCCACCACGCCTGTACCTGTACGGTTTGAGGAAGCCATAGTAACCATCTCAATCCATCGCATTCAGTCCATCCCCTGCTAGTTTATCCCAATGCTTAAAGTCTACATGAACCACAGACGTGGGCGTCAATAAACTTTACATAGCACGTGTCGTCTGCAAGCGCTCCATTGAAATAACCAAAAAGTGAGAATACGCCTCAAACTCCAAAGAAGAAGGAACGTACTCGAACCAAACAGAATATTTTGTAAGATTTAGAGCTAGTTTTCCACAATTAGAATGAAACGTTTAACATAAAAATACATGAGCACCTAGGATGCGGGCGGCTGTGACGCGGTGCCGCGGTGTCGCCGGCCAGGGTCATTGTTACCCTCGCGCACGCCGTTCTCTTTTGTTACACTCGCACTAAATGTCCCATTGTTTCCACAGCCTTTAATCACTCTTGGCCATATTGAACCAAACATATTCCTTTTCTCCTATTTGGCAATTTATCATACGTATCTTAGCCACGAGCCTTATAAGTAAAATGCTTCTACGTTTAGAAAATGTGATATTACGACAGCTGTCCAATTGTAAGTTTTGTCGCTTTATGTTGCGCTAATTCATAAATGGAACACTAATTATTACAAGCACGAATTCGTATGACGCGTAGATCCATGGCTTACGAATGTTAGAATTACAGTACAAATGTACGCATACAGCTTTATTCAGTCAGACCTATACTATATTTTATATAGAAATTTGAAAATCATGTAACATCACACCTGTAATCCCTGAAGAGG
>DWDV01001173.1:0-13910 GCA_018245615.1 Mimoniades ocyalus
CCGCACAGCACGACGCGCTAGACGGACAATAATGAGGCGTGGCCGCGACCCTTCAGAGGCTGGTATTCCATCTCTACCTTTACCAACACGTTCTACCCTCACGATATCTCTCTCGTCCAACTGGACCCCTATGTTATGTCCAAGCAAGGTGACAATATTTAAGGTATTTTCACCACTCTGCTCAGGGACACCCGACACTTCCACGTCGACGTACGTACTCTTCTACAGACTCTTCGCATCCTTGTAAGATTCCCATGAAATCGTAAACATTAATCGGTCAGTATTCACTATTTGATTGCGACTGAATCAAATCTCCAGTTGTGACAAAAGACGCGTGGAATTCTGAATGGACTTGGTGAATAAAATCCCATATCCGCAAACCCCAGACATTTGATACGTAACTAGGGTTGTGTTCAGTTCATTTAAATAAAATCTATGTATATATTTATCCGTTTGCAGTTTTGTTATAATCATATTTTTTTGTTTACAATGAATTTTTTTTAGAATATCCATACGAAATCCATCAAAAATGCACCAAAATTCTCCACGAAACATTAATATTATCCGTTGAATAACATTATTAGCCGCGATACATATAAAATGTAGAAAAATTTTGACAATTAGCTCCGCATCGCTGACGAAATTTCACATTTTTCTGCTCTGCAAATAGGTTTGTGTATTACAAGTATTTCAATGACAAATCGTTGCAAATATAAAATAACTCCAAACCTAAAGTGGCAACCCTAGCGAACACGCGGCATTAGTCCATTTCTCTTTGCTCATAATAAATTCCACTCATAAAAGATGTCAACCAAGGAACGGGCACGCTGTTTTGTACCTTATTATGTAGAAACTAGAGTTTTATCTCATTCAATACAATGAAATAACTAGCACGAGCTATGTAGTGTAAAGAATTGGACGGGCCACACGACGAGTGTTTACTGACGCCAGTGCAAATAAACAGACTCATTAGATTTGGCTGTCAATTTTTTTAATACATCAACGTTTACGACTATCTATATGAGGCGAAACAAAAGAGTCTAGAGAGATATTTTTGCTACTCTGTTACTAACGGGAATGTTATAGCACAACAAAAACATATTCGCAGATACCTACCTCCGAGCTATTAATAGCGAGTTTTATCGCAAACAGCTCATCTTTTAGTTGGTGTTGCGATATAATTAATTGCTCACACGACAAAAGCAAACAGAAACGAACCTTACAGAATATATTGTTTAAACATGTATTATATAAAGAGATTTGAGTTCTTGATAAATTATCATGTCTACAATCAACTCATCAAAAAGAATATTTCTATGTTAATACCAGCGGATTTACTTACTTCTCGAATTTAATTAACAATATCGTAGTATAAAATTGAAAGCTAAATATTAGTTAATATATTATTAGCAGCGAAAATATTAGCGGAATAGAGGAAGCTGTCTCAATGGATCACCCCCAATGAAAGCATAGACAGTAAACAAAAGTGTCTCCCATCTTACTAATCTACGCTGTTATTGAAAAAAAAACTATAGAATTAAAGGTATTAAATGGTCTCTAGGACAAGGACGTAAACGTTCACCTTCAGTTCTTAATGAATTGTATAAGGGCCAAGATATGGGCCTTCGTGAATTTAACACTAACATCGGACTAGGAATATTAGTTTTCTAACTTAGGCAATATACATATGTCGAGAATTTGACAGTAAATAAACTAGTATTCAGGCTAGTACTTTTAATATGTGCTTATTTTCTCAAAAACATCTTCAATTTACAATTTCCATACTGTAAGTGCCCGAGGACATCAATCTCACCAAGTAACTACTTCTCAATTTACACCACTTACGGCAAATTCACTTTGAACCGTTTCGAAATAAGTCTCGTTCGAATATATCCCTTACGCCCCTATGATAAGGTCCAAGGTATTGATTGTCGTGGACACGGTTAGTTAGGCTGCTTACGCTCCAATTAGAGCGTCACTACACATACAACGGACACTTGCACAGGGTGGATATATTTTAAACCAAACGTGGATAGTCCTACTCAAACAGAAGACTTTCGGGGTATAATAATTATATACATATGTACATACATATCTTCACGCCTGTCCCTTACGGGGCAGGCAGAGAGCACCAAGTACCAAATATCTCTATCCTTACAGACATGCCGCGCCTCCTCTACATTAATCACTCTCTTAATATTATAATTAACTATAAGAATCATAATAATCATTAACCCTATTATCACTCGATTGTTTGATACGGATTTTCCCTCGGTACAAATAGGGTTAAGGCCGTAATCTGCCCATAGAGATAATATATAGATAAAGTAGGCGAGCTATAAGTGCGTATGTACGTGAAAATGTCGAGTTGATAGAAAGAGAAAGAACATGAATTTGGTATACGTAGTTATATGTGGTGACGTGCAAAGTTCGTAGCGGATACGAATGCAATAATTTACAGAAACAGACGGATACCAAATTCATTATCTTTCTCTTTCTATTGACGAGACGACTTTTTGCTTGGTACGCCAAATCTATATGTATATAATACCTCTATAAATCTGCCACGCTGAACAAACGTAGGTTGACAGACATCACACGCCTTGGAAAACGTAATAAATAAATTCTGAGGTGGCAAATTTGCTCACGATATTTTTCATCGTCGTTAGGAAAAGTGATATTTATTTTCAAATACATATAATTTTCTAAAAAAAAGCGGTGTCCTTGTAAGATTATTACTACGGATAACTGGATTGAAAGGCTGAATCCATAACCACTACTCTATAAATCCTTAATAAACTAATGAGATTTTAAATTAATTAGCTTTAGGTAACTTAATACCTATTACAATAGTACTTATACTTATAACTTGTAGTCGAGGAATGGAAACCTTATTAAACCGAAGTATAAGTGAAACTCCCGTTTAATTTCTGACATTGAATATTGAATAATGAATAATAATAATGATATAATTGAATCAAAAGGTAGAACCAACATTTAATTTCAACAAAACATGATGAGATGACGTGACAAATTAATTTCGCATAATAATGATGACAAAATAAAAATAGCTACTCATGTTTAGCGGTAAAGCAGATATATATATTTTTGCCTCATAAGCATGAGTTAGTAAAAATCTACACGCGTACGACATAATAATTTGCGATAATATCACTTTATCTCATATAATCAAGAAAGTACCAACATTTCATTTCAACAAAACATGAGGAGTGGACGTGGCAAAGTAATTTCACACAACAATGAAGACGTAAAATAAAAATATCTATGTACTTATGTTTAACGGTAAAGTACATATATTTTTGCTTCATAAGCATGAGTTACTAAAAATCTACACACGTACGACTTTTTGCAATAATAATACTTTATCTCATATAATACCTACTGATGTATGGTATAAAGTATATTCTTGTACAATAGCGCATTGCAAAAAGTAAAAATTGAAATACCTTCCAATGGACAAGTCGTGATATATACCAGTACGGGTTTTGTTAAGTTCAAAAACATACCCTCGTTAAGTCGTTACTTGGTCCTTCAAATAGCTGTGTTCAGATATAAAGTATCTAGTAATTGCGCATTTTAGACCAAAATCACAAGATTCAGAAAAGCACTTCTTAGCTGTCTATATTTGTCTATCAGGAACAATTGTTCAATAAAGTTTCTTCTTCACTCACGCATCAATGTATCATTTAAGGATTCATAAAAAAAGTGCGGGTCTGTCTTTTTATGGAAGAATATTCGATAAAGAACTTTCTATAGGTAGACGTAAGTATTAACAAAACAAAAAACCGAATTCATAAAGAAACAAATTAAAATGCACTAAAAAGGAAAAAAAATATTCGTCAAAGTGAATCAAATTATTACGTTCATTATAATGTATGTACAATTATTGTTATTTTTGTAGTCGGCGTCATGGGACCAAACGGGAAGCACCACCTTTCGATTAAAAAAAGAATCATCAAAATCGGTTCACTCAGTTCGAAGTTATGAAGTAACAAAAATAAAAAAATAAAAATACAGACGAATTGAGTACCTCCTCCTTTTTCGAAATCGATTAAAAACCAGTTCGCATCAAAGCTAGGAATTAGGAACCAATGAGATCTTGTTGGCCGATTGGACGATCGGCAACTATGCGTCTTTGGATGACGGTCATAGTAATTAAGCAGTCGTCTGACAGTTGACCGATGGTTTAGTATGAAGGCAATCGTGTACCGTACAGGCTCCCACTTTTGCAATACCATTATTTGCACGACATTTAAGTTTTAGTGATGACTGTTTTTATAATCCTACAATAAACAGTTTCACTGTATAACTTTCCGTTAAGTATGCCTTAAACAATCTCTACAATAAAATTATCTTCTTTTTACAAAAAAAAAATGAAATCAAATCAGCAGTCAAGTACGTGCCACATTTTAGAGTCGAAAAAAATTAGCTAAAAAAAATTTATCGAAAAATGGCATACTTGGTGGGCATACTACCTCGATGCATATGTGTCGATCGATGCGGTCTCGATGTGGTCGAATAATGCGCGTTGGGGCGTGCGCGTTGGGCCGTGCGCGTTGGGGCGTGCGCGTTGAGGCGTGCGCGTTGGGGCGTGCGCGTTGAGGCGTGCGCGTTGGGGCGTGCGCGTTGAACGCGCCAACGCGCACGCGCCAACGCGCATTATTCGACCACATGTATGCATCGAGGTAGTATGCCCACCAAGTATGCCATTTTTCGATAATTTTTTTTTAGCGAATTTTTTTCGACTCTAAAATGTGGCACGTACTTGACTGCTGATTTGATTTCATTTTTTTTTGTAAAAAGAAGAAAATTTTATTGTAGAGATTGTTTAACGCATACTTAACGGAAAGTTATACAGTGAAACTGTTTTTTGTAGGATTTTGTAATCCAACAACGGTAGGTACATATAATACAAGTATCGTATCTTTGTAAAGTCAGAGGTAAGTGCCAGGTTTCGAATTCTAGACCATCGAAGTGGGGAGGTGGGGGGGTGGAACTAATTTGAAGACACAAAAAAGAGTTGAATAACGTCGTTTTACCATGTGCAAACGATTTCCGCTGAAAATAAAAAGAACAAAATACAGGTATATTAAATAATCACATCGCTGATAAGAAAACCTCATGTGTGGTCTACTTTTATAATATAATATCTGTCTTCTCTCTGATATAAGGAAAATGTATTTGTGCTTCCATGAAAAAATATCAATTTAGTACAATATCATTTGGTGATTTTCTTATACCAGACGTACACAATTCCAAAACAAACATGTTTTTGTTTCCAGTATGACTAGTGCCTTGTTACATAAATAACTGGTAAGCGGAAGTTGAAAATGTTGAACAAAGACAAAAACTGGTTCATTGAAAACTTAAAAAAATCGTAACTAATAATTACACTATGAAACAAATATAAACGTTATATCACGCCTGTAAGCCTCGAAGAGGTAGACAGACGAGTGTAATATATTGTACCTTCACGTCACAATACACGTTTCACAAGTTACATTTACGTCTCACCATGGAATATGCGGTATGCCTCTTGCCATACACCGGACATAAGTCCAGACTCTGAGCTACTACTAGAAATCTTTAACTAGAAAAACTAAATTAAAAAAATGTAACAGTACCCGGTCACGGAATCGAACCGAACATCTCTCGATCAGCCGTCGCGCTCGCACCCACGCCACTAACGAGGCAGTCATTAAACATGTACCTAAAGATATTTCAGGAAATTTCTGGACCTTATACAAACTATAATAAAATAAAATTAGTACAGACTTATTACATTAAAATTCAATGTAATAATAATAATTTTGGCTTAAGCAGAAATTACGTAAGCAATATTAACATAATTAACATCCAATATACCTCATGAAATATGCAAAGCAAAATATAATTTGCTTGTACCGACGGGGGCGGCTTGTTTCTCTCTTGTTTGTATGAATTGTGTGTATGATCGAATTAATTTTTAATTTATAAACATAATAGGCGCACGGCAGGGTCTCGCTTGACATACGAGTAACTATCACCAAAGAAGTAACGAAAGACCCAAGTATAACATATTAAACTTTAGCACTGTTTAATTATTTTATTGTATTGGATGATTTGATTGAAGAACAAAATAAAATAATAACAGTTAAACACATAATTTCGTTCATTTGTACTTTTTAAGTTAAGACATTAGAATAAGATACGAATTGTTTTCAAGCTCTTTTTTTATCTCTTTCTTTTTTTCTTTTTCTTTTGTTTTACGTAACTGGTAAACTTGGTAGTGTTCTACATTCCTCTGCCTACCTCTTCGGGGATTACAGGCGTGATGTTACGTTTTTTTTTCTTTTCAAGCTAAGAAAGCGGTCCCACGGGTGGGAATAGCAAAACAGAAATATAATAACAGTAACGTGAAGAAATATATTAGTTTATTGTACTTGTAGGTGTGCCTTATTTATTTAGCGCTGTTGTGAGTATTTTTATCCTCTTAGGAATAATTTCAATTCAAGTGTAGGGAAAGTTGTAGTAAATTTTATTCCCATATGAATAGCCAATCTCGTTTACGTTACATATTGTAACAATACCAACATTTTCGTAATGCTAAACATATCTTGAAGTACTCATCGTTATGCTATTTTCTACAGAAAACCAACAACAGTGTCAGTACACATAAGTAAGATTGTTAACAAAACCAACCAGCGAAGGGATCTCTCCGTAATCATTTAATAAATTCCGTCTGAGGTTAGGGACGGAGTCGTTGCTAATTCCGTGAACCCCGTGGACATCATTCCCTTCGACAGGTGGAATACCGCTACTCTGCGGCTGAATTAAACGTGGTTGTAGGGGCTGCCCCAATCGATTCTAGCCACAGGACATAAGGAATGTTCCAGAGGAAAGAGCTAATTTTAACGATCGTGTTTAAGAGTTTTATTCCACTTAAAAACTATTAGGCTTATTGCAGGAGGTAAATATGACATATTTTCAACATGCTCACTGCTAATAATTTCGTCCGAACTGAAATTTAAAATATATTATTGACATTCTGTAATTACATAATTGTTATGTTGAATAGTTACGTTTACGTCCCACTATGGAATAGATGGTGAGCCTAATGCCATGCATCGGGCACATATCCAGACTCCGAGCCACTACTAGAAAATCTAAATTAGAAAATTTTGTAATGTTCGACCCGGGAATCGAACTCGGGACCTTCCGATCGGCAGTCGCACTTGCAACCAACCTGACCAACGAGGCAGTCAACGTGGGAGTGTTCTGCATTCCTCTGCCTACCTCTTCGGGGATTTCAGGCGTGAAGTTGCGATATGTTGAATAGTTGCCATCAATTACGAGGCAGTCCGAGCTACGAGGACAGGGTGCGACGGCGGTAGTCAGCGAAGAGCGTCGTCTATCAGAACACTGATACAGGCCTTACAGGCTGATGATATGCTTTATATGATTGTATATCAAACATGCTGACATGATATGATTGTATATCAAACATTTCATCAAATTTTTGATATAGTCCTACCTATAATAAAGTCGGGATATCGATCAGGTACAGATATAACTTTTATCCACATCTTCAATAATGATTTTCGTTAACAACTTGCAAAGTAGGCGGCTGGTACTGTATTTTAACCATCATGTTCAACACTTTGTAACGTGCAAAACGTATCAGGTTATTCAAGATGCACTCACACTTACATTAATTACTTTTGGTAAAAGGTAACCGCGACTTCTGCGGGTAACACGACGCGCTGTCTCGCATTACCGTACCCCATGAAACGATCTCACATAAACAAACTGACTAATTAAAACGCCCACCCGACTAAGTCGCGGTGAAAGAGCGTCGACTTGAAAGTACGGGCCGAAGCGTTTGGTAGCACCATGGGTTGTACGCCATGCACATTAAGAGATAAAATATTTATTTTTTTATACTACTAAATAAATTACATATCAAACGGCAATTTATATTGCTCCAGGTATTTCTATTAATGGACAATTAAAACTCAAACAAACATACGAACTCGGTAAACTATTTTGTTTTCTGAAACAAATTATCTACATCATTATATAGGACCTAGTAGGAGTTCGTTTAAATCTTCATGTCTATATGTTAAACGGCATACTAATAAACAGGAACCTCCACGATACGTCCCTACTAATAGACACAATATGTAGGTGTAAAGTACAAATGATTTCTTGTAAACGACCTTACACACGACAATCAGTCTGCGTTGCGGCAACAGTCACATGTAAACATCAATTTGTGATAGTCCAGCGTGCGGCTGGGCGGCTACAACGCTCATATTGCAACCCGTTACGAGACTGCGCGCCATGACGACAGCACATTCAGCATTCAGCATTCAGCATTCAGCGCTGTGACGCCCTAATTGTATCAGATTACGTTGCATGCATATGGGTGTGTACTACTTGTTATACTATTGACGTTGCTTATTGCTGGAGTACCTCTATACAAATTTGTTATATGAAGAGAGGCGATTCATATAAAAAAAGCTCGTCGGCCCTTTGAGAATAAAGTTAACCCTCTGTGTTCTCTGACTAAACCTTAATGGTCCTGGCGTGATCGTGACATAATAATATACAAGTGGCAGTTTATCGTGGTCAAAAAATTTAAAATTTACAGGTATATAATGATACTGTCATCATCGTTAACATTATCAACTCTTTTGTAGTATCTTAGAAGGATAATATCAGTGATCCACGCTGTCCAAGAACAGCAACGTAAATAAAACATTACAAACATTAGCTGGGTTGACTGGTAGAGAATGCCATCAGGCATTAAGTCGACCCTTTGTAACCTAGCTAATACATAATAATACAATACAGAATATATAAGTAAATAACATCCGTAGGTTATTTGTCAAGGGAATCGTTTGTTAAATAACAGGAGTGGTTATAGTTGTCTACAACAATCGCTAAACTTTGGAGAGTTTGACAGCGGTTTGATAAGTTTCTAGTGACAGGTGGTTGGGAACAAAACGGATTCGTCATCAGTTCGCACTGAGAGTACTAAAGTGATGCTTGAGTGTTCGTGAATAGGAATTTGATAGCAATTTAATATTTTCTATTAGTAGTCATTTGACTGTCTAGCTACCATTGTCTAGCGGTTATAAACGCGACTGATTATCAAGCGGATTTGGGCTCGATTCCTGGGTCCGGCATATAGTGGTATTGGGTTTATTTTAACTTGAAATTTCCAACTATTTCTCAGATACTAGTCTGTGAATTCTAGACTTGTGCAAGGCATATAGCAATAGGCTCATCCCCTATGCCATAGGGCGTAAAACGTACAAGTACTTAGTGAGAAGTGGGAGTGCTTACCCCTCTGCTTACCCCTTCGGGGAAATACAGTAGTGACGTTATGCTGATGTAAACAGATGTGTCTTTAAAAATACATTGCGCTACCTACATGATAATTACAATTATATAATATTCCAGAATGTTTTTGATGTACCTCCAGCCTTAGTGTCAACGCCATAAAACCTTCCGATAAAGTAATTTTAATTTTTTCGAAGTATCACCGAATTCAGGTGATTGTATTACAGATTCCAAAAAAGTGTAATGTTCCGCTGTAGAAAACTGAATATTTTTGGATGAATTAAATTTTATTACATACTCTTATTTCTCTATAGCAAACAGTGAAAAAGTTTTAATAAAATATGTTTGAGATATTTTATAAATTTATTATTGTTTTTGTAACAATTCCTACTTCATTTCATGACAAATTAATCAATTACTTGCTTACTCTTTTTTCGATTATACGCTTATAGAATACAGACGTAATCCAAAAAAAGAGTTTGATGAGTTACAAGCTTGCATTGACAATAGCTGAAATAAATAACATGAAGGTCCATGAGTTAATTATGAAATTACACCAATGAATAGTTGCTAAATATAAAGAATTGGTAACATAAAAATATTCTTTTGACAAAGGATCTAAAACTACACTAAAACAGTAACTAAACTGACAACAAAATAATAGTCTTTGGGGAAGTAAAATTATAATAAATAGAAAAAAAAAAGTTCGTATCCGGTGGATCAAAGCCAATTGCATGCAGCGCGGTCGTTTAATATTGCAAACGCGATTACTGTAGCGAGCAAACTGGTGACCAAGTGATATCAATAAATTTCAGGATACGAAATAAAAGCAATGAGCAATGACAGTTTTTGACATCCACGTTGGTCTAGTCTAGTGTTGTAGCATGAACGCGGAGCAAGAGGCCTTGGGTTCTATCCAAGGATCGTCGAACAATTCTTGTATTTTTCTAGCTTTTTAATTCCCAGAAGTAACTCGGTGTACAGATTTATTCATGGTACGTATAATATCAAGTCGTGAAAAGTGGCAGTTCTACGCTTCCCTGTCTACCCCTTCGGAGAAATACTGAGGTAATGTAATCTTATACTATAAGCTACGAAAACAACGTCAATCGTTCATACTCAATCGTATGCACAAACTGCAGCATAAACTCATGAGTCTAGAATCCTTACGAATGAATCCTACGAGTTGATGCTACAAAAAGTTTAAAAGACGTTTCTTAAATACCACTACAAACGCAATTATGGATATTATCCGTTCGTGTACCCCACTGGTGTTCTCCCGGGAACGTTATAATTACAATTCACTTAAGACTCGAGGAGAAAACGTTGAATTACTGGAATTACCGCGATAGTACTGAACAACCCGTATGACGTTCGGTTACTTGTACCAACAGTCACAATACACTGCATGATTTATTTAGTGTATTCGTGCGATCGTGGCACCAATTTAATAACAATAGACCCATCATCTAACCGACCGATCTTCTACTCCGCACTCAGCCAGCATGATAGACCACGGCGTTAACCCTTCTCGCTCTGAGAGGACACCCATGTCTAACAGTACACATATAAGATAAGATATGATGATAACGACGATGATGTATCTCATTAACTACTTGTACAAACTGAACTTATTAACACTGATAATACAATTAAAGAACAGTAAGAAAACTTTACCGAGGTCTAATGAACGGTAGCGGCTCTTGACTGCAACCTGCTACTTTTTGCTCTACATGTATGTTATGAGTGTAATTAATGTATAACATACCGTTTCTGCTATGTTACCGTGGAGCTGGGCTACTTAAATTTATCATTGCATCGCGTTCATTAAGTAACCTGTATAATGTCTTCCGGCGTGAAACTCTCAGAGCCATATCCTAGAACGTTATACGGCGCGTTGAAACGGGTCGTCTAGGGAACACCGGTTTACATATGTATGTATATATGTATGTATTTATAATACACTGATGTTGTAACTGCGATAGTTCAGTTCAGTTAAACTACCCTTGATTCCTTTGAATATAAATAATAATAATTATCACATTTGTTTATTTTTAAGCATAAATCCACGTACTGACAAATCGACTGCATGTTAATTACTTTGGTTTCATTAATGCAGCTCATGCTAAAGTTTATATATAATTAATGTATAGTGAAAGGACAGTAGTAGTAAAGCAACGAACCGTCCAACGCGGAAAGTGGTCTCGCGTGGACACAACAGTGGCATTTATTGGTAGATAAATCTTCGGCAAACAGCACAGACGAGTGGTGGTCGAAAAGAAAACAAAAACTTGGCGTTCCATTCGGCGGCATGGCCATCGTTATTTTTACTCTGTGCAATATATCAAACCGGAAAGACACTGCGGTTTATTATTACAATGCAGCAAGAATTATTTCGCGGGGCGAATGAAACGAACCGTCCACTTTTATACTTTGCGTTAGTGATTATATAATTCTGTACGATAAATAGGAGATGGTTTCGAGAAGCGTTATTAAAAAAAACGAAAAATTACCGAGCATAAAGCTCAAAGTTATATAAGGGTCAAGAGATTATCGCGTGTTGGCGTGCACTTACGCGGAACATATCAAATATTATCAAAGAACATGTTCTACACCGCACCATTATAAGAAAAAATTTACTGAACAAAGGAAGCTCGTGAAATTGACTATTTTCGCAATAACGGAGTAACATATAAAGTGGTATATTTTGAAATGTTAAATAATATTCATAAGGTTTGCGAGTTATTTATTCAATCAATAAATTTTCTAGATCCACGTTCACGATGTTAGAAATAACAGAACGAGCTTTCGTTCACGAACAATTGTAGTGTACAATATAAAAAAAATAAAACACAACGCAATTTCAAAACATTAAAAAATATGTATATCGAAAAATTTAAAAAATATGTTTGGTCTAAACCCTTTTATTAAATGTGCCGATCCTTTTAAAAGTTTTACGTTTCAGTGGATTTAATAACTAAGTACAAAATAACTATTAACTTATCCCATCACAGCTCGTTATCTGCGGTCCTCAGACGAGAGGATTATTTCGACATGAAGCATCGGCATTATTTCACGAGCTTAGCGCCGTAACATTGCTCGGTGATTTGAAGTAAGAGCTACTTAATATATTTCAAATTGACTTTTTGCATGATATAATTTAATGATGTACCGCCATTAGCGCATAAGACCTTGAATACTATCAGAATAAAATATGATAAAAAATATATTCTGCTTTCTATTCATCATTATTATCAGCAAATTGCAGTCCACAGCTGGACATATGCCTCCCCTGAGTGGTTATATCTACAGTCCCAACGCTGGACATGCGATTTGGTGATCGCATAACACAGGTTCTCGCACCACCAACGCTGCCGCCCATAGGCGTCCAGGGCATTCAGCTGTCCCTAGCAAGGCCGCGCCATACCGAGATCTGCTAGCGCCGGGTTTAATCGCCTCTTACGACACTGTATCCCAGACTCCGCACGGGCTCAGAGAATATATTCTTACTTCTCCCAAGAACATTTCGAAACGATGTTACAGGGATCTTTACGGGCTTTCTATTACTTTTTAATTTATTTTTTACTGGGGTATGTGGAACTTGAGTCCGAAGACTCAGGGCGCACCAACCTGGCGAACGCCGCTTATATCCGCAGCCCTTGTTAAGAATCCGCCATGCAATCCTATCGCTTAAAGCAAAGCGAGGACTTTGCACAGGTCTATAGAGCCAACTTACAAATAGTAAATTTAAAGAAAACACGTAATAATATTAGCGTAGGATACCTGACCTGATTAGCTATTATTTTCCTTACGACATCAAAATTTATTTTCTAACAGTTATTAACCTGTAAAAAGTTAATTGCAAAACTAAACGAAACGGTTACGAATTAAGGGCAATGGTTTAATATTTTTATCTAATAATAATAATAATCAGATATAACAATTATCACTGACAATGAAATGACATGTGATATGGGAAATGATAAAAGAGTTGATGATCATAACCACTGATGAATTACAGACCCCTCTCAGATTGAGAAGCGTTGGAGCCATGGTCCTCCACGCCGACCGACTGACGATTGACACAGGCAAATGCTCTCACAATCACATTTATACATTTCAGCGATCGGATGAAGTGTAACAACATTTACCTACACACTTTCTATGGACGCGTTTATGATAAAACCCATTCTGAATTAATTATAATATACATATGTATGTATGTATATACATATTTCTTAGTTTACAAAATTTTATTCTCTGTTCTCTTTTATCGGTTTTATTTATGTATGTAAGATTACCTTTGTAATATTCGCTTCATACAAACAAATATTAGTAATTTTGTAAAATTGTAAAATATTAGTAATTTTGTTAATATTTACGTTAAAGTATTACTATTGATTGATACTATTGATACCATACTATTGCTCCCTAAGTACCAAGTCATTAAAGTATCGGGTCACGCAGCCATTGGTGGGGGTGGGGGAGGCCGGGAGGGGTCTCGCTTGTCTCCTTCAATACGAGAGGGTTGTCAGAAAACCTCCCAGAAATAAGAGATTTTG
>DWDV01001174.1:0-13910 GCA_018245615.1 Mimoniades ocyalus
AGCCACTACTAGAAAATCTAAATTAGAACAATTTAGTAGTGCCCGACCAGGGAATTGAACCCAGGACCTCCCGATCGATAATCGCACTTGGAACCAACACGAACAACGAGACAGTCTTAGAGACTACTTATTTATTTTGTGTAAAGCCCTTGTTCACTTTTATAAAGTAGTCAAAGTCAGTATTGTTCCCGATATGACAGGGTAATCCTTATTCTGTTTTATAAAATACACGTCCCTTCCTTGTGTAGGTACTACACATACAAAATTACCTACCTACCTACCTATACCTATCAAACTCTACACATTATTCCGGTTCCAACTGAATTCTATTTATATCTATAATTTTATTAAATCAGATTCTTTCTAATGGACTAGACGCAAGCGTCAGAAACCTGCGTGCATGTATTAAGAGAATGTTGAATGCAGAAGCCCATCAGGTTTGTGAAGAAGGAGATATTTGGTAACCGGTGATCTGTGATTACCCCGTAAGTGACATGTTCTTACGGTATAGTAATTACGACAATCTTCAATTGTTATTTTGAGGGTTGTAGAGAAGACTTCGAATCAGTTACCATGCATATTTAATTACTGTTGCAAATCTCGTTTAGCAGCATTAACCAAAGTAGATTACCGATTGCTGCAGTAGGTACGTATTGGCGTATATTACTATGACATTCGATGGCTAACATGATAGTTACTTGACTTGATAACGTGACAACGTGAATAGAACATTGGTTAAAACAATCAATCAAACATTAGTCTAAATTGAATTAAATGTAAATTGCACGATTCAGTAACGTAAAGTATACTTCATCATCGACATCATCAGCTTATAACATTTAACCAAAGAGAATTGGCCGCAAAAAGGGTTCAGCCCTACGCTGCGCATGCGGATTGGCCACCGAATATACAATTACTGCAAAAATTTGAAAACTAGGACGCTGGAATAACTAAATCAATTGTATTACATACAATTCTTGCCAAGGCCCTATAAAAATAAGACTTCATTCATTCTCTTCTACAATGTTCCCTATTCAGACGTCACTGTTACTGCTTTCGTCCCAGGCTCATTCTCTTTCTCCTCTTGAAAGTATATTTCGTAGTTTTTAACAAACAAAAATGATGAAAGTTTCTTGTCCCCTCTAATTCACTGATGGGCCTTATATCCTGTAACCTTTAATAAATACCTAAGTTCATCGGTTACTGGGTCTTCTGAAGGCAGAACAATTACCACTAGCCGTTGTCCGGCCAAGTACCGCCCTAGGACCACATATCACATCTAACATTAGGCAGAGCATGTGCATTTGTAAACAGACAAGACAACTAGCAAACTACATAACAAATACAGATTTTTTTATGCTTTTTAAATACACTCAAATACAAAATAACCGAGCGTTTTGAAGCCGGAACAATTCCCAGTAGCAGTCGTCCGCCCAAGTACCGCCTGTACAAGTTAGCAGTAATAACTGTGTACGTACATTATTATTGTATTATCACGCCAGATATCGTACGAGGTAGGCAGAGAGCACCCAATGCCTAGTATCTGTGCCTTATTATTAACTTCCCTTTAACTAAAAGGCAAACATCATAATTTTTTGAAGCTGGTGTGCCTGTATGAAGAAAGTGCTGAGTGTAGAAGAAGCGCGGTAGGAATCGGGATATTTGCGCTCGGCGCTTTCTACCTACCCCATACGAAACCTGGCGTGACGATGTACATGTGTGTATTAACATAAGTTGTATGACGATGCTTCTTCCATTAACTAGTTAAAAATCCTTTACAAACTACACGGATTCTTTATACGCCCAAATGAAATAAGTTAAAACGAACAATCAGTTAATTATGAATCTGCAAACAGCGTGAACAAATCTAAAAATAAAAGCTTTGATAAAAGCATTTTATAAAACCTTGACAAAGTTTTCGCGTATAAATAATATACGTTAACGTTAAAATTTACCCAGTTTAACATGGCGACCTATTTCAACAAATATACAAAAATATCCTTAGGTCTATCTCAATCTTGTTTGAGATAGCATTCAAGCATGAAAGGTTACAGTCGTACATTATAAGTATATTTTAAAATTACGTTATTAACTGTACCAAAGGTAAAAATTGACCCTCCCATTTCGAGACGCTTCGGTTTAAATCCTAGTCTATCCGTGTTTACAAACAACGTGCGTTTTAAAGTTGCAAGTATCACTTGCTGTAATTTTATAGGAAAACATTGTGTGGATACCTGCTAGACGCCCTCAGTAGGGTGTGTGAGGTCTGCAAACCCGCGCTTGGCCCGCGTAGCGGACGGTGACCACAACCCTTCTCACTTCTAGACCCGCGTCTAACAGAGGAATGATAATAGAGTTGATGGCGACGACAACAATGCTAAAACTATTAGGTACCTTGTCAAAACATGTTCCCTAGCAACTTTTAAAATCGGTACCTACCTATGTACCTATAATAATTCAAACTGGGGTGACAGCTAAGAGTAGGTCAATAGCTACGCTACGCTACTAAATGCTAATCAAAGAAATCCCTAATTTTTCCTTCACAATCGCTTTTTTTAACCCCTGTGTTCCCCGAAGGGGGTAGTACAGTCCCGCTATTCACCGCGGAATAAGTGGTGAGCTTATTTCTATACATCATCATAGTTCTAAAAAGCAGTTTGATCGCCGCGACTAGAACGCAGAAGAGGGAATTACATTCTGAAAATCGTATTAACGGCAGATCACCGATCACCGATTTCCGTGTACCGCTTGATCGTCACCCAGCCGATCGGGAGCTCCTGGGTTCGATTCCCGGATCGGGCACTACTAAATTTTTCTAATTTAGATTTTCCGGTAGTGGTTCGGAGTCTGGATATGTATCCGATATATGGCAATAGGCTTACCACCTACTCCGTAGTGGGACGTAAACGTAACTGGTGAAACGTGGAAGTGTTCTACATTCCTCAGCCCACCTCTTCAGGGATCACAGGTGTGATGTTACGTATGTTACGTAATATTCATTTCATAAACTTAGTTGCCTTCAAACCTATCAATCGATTAAAATACAGATTACACATAAATCACCACAAAATTCATGTGTAAATAAATAAAACGATTAAAAAAAATTTACTAGATAGTAGTCAGTTCAAAACGAGTAATCTATTAAAAACTGTAACAACATAACATGACAGACAAATAAATCGAAAGAAAATTCACAAGTAGGTACCTACACCAATCAACACAAATTTAACAGTTAATACATTTTCATTGATACATGCCGCTAAGAACAATAAGCGCTGAATAAAAAACATATGTAACTTACGAGTAGAAACAGAATTCGTAGTGGAAGATGTACGACTGTGTACACAGCGTCTAGACCGAGATGTTTTTAATCCGTCTACCTTGTATCCAGTCTCCTTACAGACAAATCATCCTCTTTGATTAAAACGACTAAGCTCGTCTCGAAGATTTCATTCAAACTCTTATATAGGTACCTACATGTATCTATCTATCTGTTAATTGTGTAAACAAAACATCATTTGACAGACGAAAGACAAATTGGTTTATCAGAACACTTTTTGTACGTCAAAATGAAACTCCCACCGCTTCGGAAAATTCCTTGCTATGGAGAAGAAGCGACGAAAGAAACTGCATAAGTGAGCTATTGCACATTTTAAAATAAGCACTTATATTAAAAAATAAACTAATTTATTGTGAAGCTGCAGTTACCCAACTATCACACCAAAAATCATTTAAATAATCAATTACTTTCTATTAAGGTTTTTTACAAAGATTTGCTTTAATAATGGATTTATTTTGTTATATGAAAGTTTAATGACGTATTTACGTATTTTGTTGTAGATGCGACATTCTTCCGTAATGATTCCACTGTCTTCTCCCCATGTGTTGACCATTGGCGCTCCCAAAAGTGATGTTTGACACTTAAATAACTGACAGCCATCTCATACACACATATCGGGCTCAAAGAACAACGAATAACCCTATAGAACTTAAAGGTAAAAGGAATAGAAAGGGAAGGGGTTGTAAAGGGGCGTGGAGTACTACGGGAAGAAGGTAAAGCAATGGGAGCCTTAAAACGAAAACTCGTGTTGCCAAACTTTGGGCGAAAAGAAGGGTACAAATTATACAACGTAGTTAGATTTATTGCAAAACAGTTACAAAAAACTGCAATGTACGTCCCTTAAAACTCCGCTATAATATTTTTGTTATTATTGTTTAACAGCGACATCTAGTACAATATTATTAAACTAAATAAACTCCTTCACAACCTCATTGCAGATTGCATACACAGACCGTGCTTCACCCCACTATGACACACTTATCCCATAGATGACGTGCAAAAAGTAACAAGACTGCCGCCAGTCTACTCAGCTAAGGAATAACAAGCAACTATCTGAGAATCTTTAAAGCCTTCTGATTTTAATTTTTCTGTATGTCACTAAGAGAGTCATTTTAAAAAATAACGAATGCTATATACATATTAAAAATAATTATTTGTGTCAGTCACACTAGTTAACGCTGTTAACACTTTGACTATTTTATTTAATCACAAGGTATCAAAATAAGTTTAAAAAAAGCTTTTCCCGCGACCACCCAAACGTCCATTTGCTACCCAGTATTACTAGATGGCGCTCTTTTAAACTGACCATGAGTTCGTGCTTAGGCGTCTTCATATTTTCAAAATTATTGCTACACAAATGGGGATTATTTATGTTTAGTCTCAAAATCGACGAGTCTCATTTGAAAATTAATAGTGTTTTTGTATATTGCAATCAGATTCATAAGAAATGCAATAATCTAAAATGATGCTACAAATGTTAGACAGCCTTAAATATTGATTTATGTAGTCGGAAAAAAAAACGCCACCATACTACTATATATGCGTGCGCTGGTACAATAGTTAACAATACAAAATACAATGTATTAAACAAGTACGTATTCATTCTTAGTAGATCTAAAAACAGTCCCTGATACCATGTATCTAAAGGCCACTTTCGTAAACTTCTTTCAATAAATCCACAATGGGCAAAAATTTATTGGAAATTTAAAAGGTGTTTTACGAGCATTATTTTAAGGCATGGCATATTAACCGTGACGAACGAAGGGTATTCCATTATCAGACATTTTGTTAAGATTAACTGTTACGGCATGTTATTTGGACGCATAGACTAGGACATAACGTAAAATTAAACATTTCAACACTCTGTTGGAATCTATGTGTATAGTACGACGCGATGCAACGAAATTAATACATTAGTATCAAACGAAAAAAAACAAAAAATTTTTACTATGCTGACTTACTGTAAATTATGTCTCCGCGGGGCACAGCTAGTATTAAAAATAAAACAATGCATTTTTATCATTTATTGTGTACAATCGCAACAAAACACGTGATACATACAAAAATATTTGTAATAGTATAAAATAACTGTACATTTCATACAAATACACAGCTGACTTAGTCAAACACATATATATAAAGCAAATATGCTTCAACTTTGAGTTTGTTTGCTAACATCACATTTTGTAAGGAAAACTTACTAGTGTCTTAAATAATATTATACTGTAGTGAATATCAATTTACTATTTTCTTTAATACTACTAGTGGTAATATCAATATACTTATCCTTAAAGCATGGTTTCTTCGTAGTAAAAAAATATTTAAAAAAACTTAATGTGAAAACCACAATCAAACACTTGACTATGAAAAATAATCACAAATTTCAGTCTTACTCGACTCGAAAACAAAACTTAGAAATTGAATAACATCTAACTGTGACAATTATAATAGTATACAATTATTAGTCAGTATAGCAATATCAGCCTGGTATAGATCTAGATCATAAATCCAGACTTTGTCTAATACTGGTAATAAATCTCTTTATATATTTAAGGAGGATGGAGGACACCGCCATCCTTCACAAATAACGCAACATCACTTCCGTAATCCCCGAAGAGGTGGGTAGGAGGGGTGAAGGGTGTAGTACACTCCCAAAATTCACCAGTTACGTTTACGTCCCACCATGGTATACAGGGTGAGTTAATTGTCATGCACTGGACACATCCAGTCTCAGAACCGTTATTAAAAATGTTAAATAAAAATTCTAGTTAGAAGTAACCAAAAGTACCCCACCCGGGAACCAAAAACACTCCAGACCAAATTAAAAGAAAAAAATAATACCCATACAGGGTGATAAAGTGACATGAAAACAGATTCTATAATGACTAGGCCCAGGCTTGAGTGTTCCCTTCCCTGTGCATGTTGGCGATGTCTTGCCGCAGATGGCGCTCGCGCGCCGCGTCCCGGCGCTGCGCCGCGTCGCGCGCCGCCGCCGCGTCCAGCCGCTGCCTCTGCAGCCGCAGCGCGTTCAGCTGCGACTGCAGCGCGGTCATAGTGCAGTACTGGCTGTTCTTCATCTGAAATGTGCCAAAAAATAGTACGAAAGTTATTTTTGGGGAGATCTATTCCTGTATTATTCTTATTGACCTATTTATTATGGAAGAGGTATGTCCGGCCTGTAAGGATAGGGATATTCAGCATTCCTTGCTCTCTATCTATCCCGTAAGGTATCTGGCATGATTCACGAAACCAACATTAAAAATATGCTTTACTTAATACATTTCACAGAAATTAATAAAGCAATAAACACAGTGCAATATCACTTATGGCACTTAGTAATTTTGGCACAGGTGCGAATGTAACATTTGTATGAACAGACCTGAGTGTCCCTCTCCGTCCGCCGCACCGCCTGATGGAAGTCGTCCATCTGGTCCACGATCCTCTCCCGCTCCAGCACGTTAGCGCGCTGCTGCTGTCTGTTCACTTCTATCTTCTCCTCCACCTGCTTGCTCAGCGTCGATATCACGTCCGACATGAGTGTTGCCCGTGCCTCGCGTTCAAGGGCCCACAGCTGCAAGGAACAGTGTAATGAATTTAGAAGAAGCATCTCATGTAAGGATATAGAAATTTAATACTCTCTGCTTTCCACGAAGGAACGTGGCATACGAAAAAATGTAGTCACTTCATATATTTCCAACTCTTGCCTCTCAATGTCTCACCTCGTAACTTTTAATCCGCGTCTCAAGTCATGGTTGGTTATAAGTGGAATGGCATTCAAAATTATCCGGAGGTGATATAATAACATACATTTATTCCACTTTAATTTGTGATCGCATATAAATAAAATAATTAAAGATGTAGTCACCAAGTGGCCAGCAATTTGAGCCAATTATCTGTGAAAATTACCTACAAAAAACCTTTTTCTAAAAATGCTAGAGATATCTATACAATTGAATTAATTTTTCCAACTTAGTTCTAGTTTTTCTTTCAGTAGTGTACAACACACGCACATGCCTGCCTCTTTAAGGATTACGGGCGTGATGTAAAGTTTTTTGTTTGTTTCCATTTGGCAGCAATGACTTCTTAACATTCGCTACACTACACACGGGCATTGACATTGTTAGTTTCGCACTATTCTTTTAAAAATGGAACACAGATATGTTGATGCATGCAACTGCCATGCTCTTTATCATCGGCTTCATCACCAAGCATTGTATCGTTTCAGTCTTTGAATATGGCTAATGTTAATTTACACCATATCTACCTAGATGTCCATTGAAATCCTCAATACCCATGTCCCGCAAGCTGATAATGATAACGATGAAATAATGAACGGCTTTACCTTATCCTGTTTATCGTTGATTTGTCTCGCCTCGCCGTCGTACATGGACTCGATGTTCTTCTGTCTCTGTCGCTCCCTCTCTCGGTGCTCCTCTAACTGCGCCAGCGCCGCGTCGAGTACTCTTTTATAATGACTGTTCTTTTCTCGCTCTGTTTCATAATCCTAAGATTAAATGACAAAATATCAGTAAAGTGTACATATATGAGGACTATTACTATAAAAATAGCTCAATTTCTAAATATACGACGCATAAATTGTTTTTTAACAATTGTATAGTAAAGTAAGTATGGGGGGTATCGGTATAGAGTTTTAGAACTGATTTGCCCCAGATATAGCTTACTGCAATGGTACTCCTTCATCTTTGACATATTCTAAATATTGTAAGGGGAGTGTATTTAACAAATCCTAAGCTTCATGTGATGAGGCCAAGCCCACCTTGTAGGCCAGGGTACACACTGCTTGTCAATCTAGGCATAGCTTCATGCTCTGGCAGCCAATGGGTAGAAGTGTAGACGCTGTGAGATGCTGTGTTCTTGGTCTCAACAATGCATGCCCAGTTAGGGGACTATGGATAGGATGGAGTTTACCTTATGGGAGGCCTATGTTCAACAGTGGAATGAGACAGCCTGATGGTGACAAATATCCAATGTATATTATGATAATCACCTTGACAACAGCTGAACGTATTTTCTCCAGCATTCTAAAGTCCAACTCAATTTCATTAAGCACTGCCAACACTTTCTTCTTCAGCTTGTACTTGTGCAGTCCCATGTTCACTAGTATTGCATCCCTCTCTGCCATCAGCCTTGCATGTTCAGCTTCTCTTTCATTCGATAGAAATTGCAACTCCTGTAAAATTTGTATTTCCTTCTCCTCTTGCTTGCGTAGTTTCTTGACGATTGTCTCTTTTTCACTTAGTTCTGCAATCTGTCCTTCGAGGCTTTCACGAAGTTCCTGTACACAATGAAGTGAAAGTATTATAAATGTCAGTCTTGTTTCAAGTTATTCACCTTTTCATTTGAACTGGTTTTTCGGCTTCAGCTTTCACTCAATCATAAATTGAAATTACCACTTTAATATAGTCAAATTCACATACTACCTGACAACAAACTGCATATTAAAAACTGCATTACTTGTAATCATACATTAATGGCACAGTGTGACACATACTTTTTAATTTCAATAATACTTCTCCTGCTATACCCTGTATATCCTTGCATATAAATTGGTGGAATGAAAACATTTCACTGTATCAATTTCATTGTTAGATACCTTCATTTGCAACTCTTTTTCTTTAAGCCTCTGTTCTTCTACTTCAATCTGCTTTTTTAACTCTTCATCCCTCTCCTGTAGAATCTTACGGGTGTCTTCTTCTTCCTTCTTTTTCTGCATCTCCTTTTCTACTATCTGTTCCATCCTGTAGAGATAATGTAGGACAATTTGATTGAAACAATGCAATGCAATACTAAGTATTTGTATATTATAGTCTAGCTGTTTCATCCACATAAATCTAATTTAAAAATACAATATTGTAAACATGTAAGGGATGTCTCTGTCCTTAATTTACAGAATATAACAAGTTAGCATTATAGCGTGGACTATGGTTTTGTCTTAATACCATACAGATGTCAAAAAAATTGTAGGAATTACAACATTCATTAAAAAAACTAACCAAGCTGACTTCAACTTCCCATGAGCCATGTAAGACGATGCAGCTCTCAACTCGGGCTGCTGTAGGCGCCAGGCGTGGTGAAGCCTTAACTCTGCCTCTTGCCGCCTCAATTGCTCTTCTTTCTCCATGATACCCTGGTTGATGTCTTGCAGGGTTGATGTTGGTACTTTATTTAGATATGACCTAAAAATAATGCTCATTCTCATAATCCATATTAATATAATAAAGCTGAAAATGTTTGTTTGTTCGCGCTAATCTCTGAAACTATCTGAGGGATATTATTTATATATAATAATCTGTAACACAACGTAAAAACACGCCTGTAATCCCAGAAGAGGTAGGCAGAGGAGTGTAGTACAACCCTCATTTAGCCAGTTACGTTTACATCCCACGATAGACTAGGTGGTGAGCCTATTGTCATACACAGGGCACAAATCCAGGCTCTGAGCCACTATAACGAAATCAAAGTTAAAGAAATCCAATAGAGTCTGACCTCCTGATTGGCAGTCACACTTCCAACTAACACAACCAACAAAGCAGTATTTATATCATTACTTAATGACGGAGGCAAATTCATAAGCAATGCTATAAGCCTTAAATATTGATATTTAAAACGTAACATCACGCCTGTAATCCCCAAAGAGGTAGGCAGAGGAGTGTAATACACTGCCACATTTCACCTGTTACGTTTACATCCCACTACAGAATAAGTAGTCTATTGCCATACACTGGGCACATTTCCAGACTTCAAATCAACACTAGAAAATCTAAATTAGAAAAATTACTCTACCCGGGATTAGAATCCAGGATGTCCCAATTGGCAGTCACTCTTGCAACTAAGACGACCGACAAGGCTGTCATATTAATATTTGTAGTCAGAAATAAAGCGCTATATGTATGGACGCTGGCTTAGCCGTTAATAATACGTAAATACAATGTACTACAAAAATATTAGTTCTTTGTAGATCTAGAAAAAAGTTTGTGGCACCATATATCTATGACAAAAACTGCAGGGCACAACTAGTTGAATTATGATGTTACAGAGTTACAATAATGCTTGGTTTAAGCTTGTCTTATTCCAATTTTTTATATAACATTTACTTTTTATAATCGGATTAAAACATATACACTGTTACAGTCCAAAAAGTTCATTGACAAAATTATTTTACCCATTTTTATAAAACTTGGGCTGTGCAGCCAGAGCCTTGAGTTCCTGTTGATATTGCATATTTTCTTGAAATAACATTAATTCCAGTTTTTTTCTACGCTCTTCCAACTGCCTGAAATTAAGGAGAAAATACTAAATTAATAAAAAATTAACCTAAAGTTGGTCACAATAAAGACTGACTCTATTATCTGATCTACAGGAAAAATAATCAATACTGTGTCAAGTTTTCAATTTATTTAAGTTAATCAACACTATTTGGTCAGCCCACAACATTACCAGATACAGGCCCTTATTAGACAATGCCACAAATCATTTTCCACTTTATTTTTTCCCTTTTATTATAAACCTTGATTCCCTGTTATTATAAAACTTATATTCTATTTATATACAGGTGTAGTAATCTACATAACAATATAACTATATGAAGCAGTTTTAAATGTACAGAAACAACCCAATATGTATTAGGGAAAATTGATTAAAAAACTTAAAAAATAGCACTTCATAAGATAAAATGATGTTTAACTAGAATAAGTTTGGTTGTACAGATGTGTAAAAAGATATTTCATTTCATAGTTAAATTTCTTGCACCACCCCCATAGGCCTTATGAAGGCCCCAGGATCTATGTAGCACACTTTAACAATTACACAATATTGGATTGTGTATGAGATTGTGCACAATATTGGACTAAAAGTAGCACAATAAAATTTGTTAATAGTATTGACTGGTCTATAGTTACTAATATGGTAACAGAGAATTTGTCCAATTACACAAGAGGAGCTCTGTCCATCAGTAAAACATCAATAGCAAGCAAAATATATCAATCCTGACCCCAAGTAATGTAACTATGTAACAATAAATGTAATGTGTTTTAAAATTTGTAAATAATAGATAGTAGGGTGAGCACAGTTTTGTATTTATAATATAAGACCATCTCACAACCATTATTTTAAATATAAAGTGATTAATTTGTTATGTAAATGTAGGAGAGATAATTTACTTACGCAGTTCTTATCTTTTTCTCACTAAGCAACTCTGCTTCCTTTCTAGCCCTTTCATAGTAATCTTCAGTTGTCCATTGTTCGTGGTGTCGGGATTTATTGGTGTTGAGCTCAAAGTAATTGGCCACTTTCTTCAGTTCCTCTGCACGTCTAAGCTCATTGTCTCTTCGTTGGGCTGCTATCGCTTGTAATTGCCATTGAGGTCTAGGACGAGACATTTCTAAAAAAAAAACAGTTCAAAGAACAATATTTTAAGCATTATTTGAGACACTATTTAATTTATATGGTACACTTTGTAATATGAAAATTTGAAACCCTAAATAAACAATAAATGGTCAAAAAGTTAAAGAATTTGAAAGAAAATCGATCTAAACATAAATACTTTTATTTCAATTTACCACACGATCTTGATCAACTTTGACTCACGCACCACAAAAAGTAATTCTTGATGACTAATTGTGTAAAATCAATAACAATCTCTCCGGTCGACTGCACACGTAGGCCCTTTGGACTCTAGGTCAAAATTATTTCCTCGATCATATTATACCCCACGGCTGCAATTCTATAATGCGCTGCTTGTGGGAGTTTAACGGTCCAAAATTGGAGCACGTGAGGTCAACTAGATAATCACTTCCTAGTGTCAGCTTAAGAGGCAATAAAATATACTTACTAAAAGCCAAAACACAAATCTACGGTTTGTTTACGTTGAAATGTTGAATTTATTTAAAATGTCAAAATTCAAAATTTTGATTATGATTGTCAATGTCAAATATGGCAGTTTGATTTTAAAAGTAACGCCGTAATCCGTTTAAGAAATCGTATGGTAGTAGTAACTCCTTTGTGGTAGAAAAAATATGTTTAATTATTTCATTTAAAGGATGCAATACGGTAAATCTGTAATGTTTAAAAGCTGTAAATATATTGGGCAAACTAACAATACTTTACTTTCTATTATATTTCCGTTGTAACATAAATGAGAGTTAGTCTTAAATAACTTTTATGATAAATTTTATCATAATAACGAGTTTACAAATTAAGTTTTGTAAAATTTTAAGTAAAAATGGTATCGTAATGTGATTTAAAAGCGTTCCAATTTAAAGTAATGTAAATATCGAGAAAAAAAATTTAAGAGCCTGAATAATTCAAATAGCAAGAACTTTTATCAATACGTATAATACCGACAAATTCTGTGTAAGGTTGATGTAAACATAGTCTCCAACCCAACTGCATTTATTTTTATCCTTTGGACAATGTGAATATAAAATTTATATAGAAAACGTAACATTTTATAATTATTATAATTTTATACGCATTTCTTAAAATTTAGCAGATTTTTAACCTTCATGTGATTTAAGTCAGAATAAACACATCAGCCTCAGATATTCCGTTGACAGCGCTATACGCTTAATTATTTTATTAAGATCAAAAATATTAGAACTCGATATAAACTGTGAAAGTAAGTATTCTGAGAAAAACTAAAGTTTTAGAAGTTTGCACAACATTCTCGACGCGTTTGAAGATTGCAATCCGGTGACACCTGCCGGATCTGACCGAATTTTCACCTGGTATATTGGTAGATCCAATAAATACTTCGTGATGCCGGATAACGTATCTTCGAAAGTAATTCTGTACAGCTTTCATATGTTATGTCCACTAAGTCGTACGAAATACATCAACCCGCACTTGGCGAGCATTTCAGACTGTAGCTTCAACCATTCTCATTGTGAAAGCAGATGCGTATCGAATAGTGGAACAATATAAACCTTGATTGATGATGATAATTATTAACCCGTCAAAGCAACTGAACTGTCCATCGAGGATGTAAGGTGAGGGAGTAAGGTCTGAGTATACTTACTTATCGTACATATTATGCTGAAACATGAAGGTTACATTGGGAGAGGAAAATCATTTTTTTAAAACAATAAAATACCATACCCATAAATATTTTTGTTGTTACATGTAATCACGCCACATCCCTTAAGGGGTAGGCAAAGAGCACCGATATATGGCATATCTCTATACTTACAGACATGAAGCGCTTATAATACCATAAAATAATACTTTTATATTAAGCTCACAGGATATACATCTCTAGAAATCCGGAATAAAAAGCACACCAATTTTATGTTTTGACACCTGCTCCCTTTCGCGGCAAAAAATCACAGATGTTGCACCACCTTTATGTTATTTTCAAAGAGGCTCCGTCGTGGATGATATTTACACGGGCAATTTAATTCTGGATAAAAATGTAGAGTTCTTTGTCATTACAGTACCATACTGTTTTGTTCGTGTCCATTACTTTAAAAGAATGAATAAGGGTTTGAAGTAATGGATTCCACGTTTATGCTTCGAATTTTTAACCGGCTAGAGGATTAAATTCCTTTAAACA
>DWDV01001175.1:0-13908 GCA_018245615.1 Mimoniades ocyalus
TTTAATACATAACTTTAGTACCTTATTGTCGATGAAGTGCCACTGTTGTTGAAGGCAAAATTTGAAGTCAATGATAACGTTGCTTCATAGAGACTTAATATTAATAAAACAACCATCACCTTGTAATAGTTTAACGCTATAAATATCTAATATTAACCAACAGATAGACGGATATCCAATTAATTGACAGCCAGTATGAATATTTATAGGCGGTTTTGAGAAACAGAGTTTCATAACTGACGTAGTGTATGACAAATCAATGATAAAATATAGCTCGGAGACCTAAGGTCGACATAACGGTTAGCTAATGAATAATATTAAAGTAAGCGAAGTAATGACGTTCAGCAATTGGAAGATGTTATTGGCAAAGTGACAATTTATACACAATTTTCATCTTATTACATTTTATTTGGACTGGAACAAATAATGAAATCAGAATTATACATTAGGAATATTTGTGAACAATATATATCTATTGCATATCGATGTGAAATAAGATGTTTAATAATAATGATAAATGGTACTGTTTAATGGGAACTAAATTATCACCAACTTACACAGATTGAAAATTTATAATTGAAGAGAATATAAATTAAATACATATTACTCAACAGCATTAAGCATAATTAAAATTTCGTTAATTTAACCCACAGGCCTTACCTCATCGCCGTCAGGTCTAAGGAGTTTTTGTCCACAATCGGAAATAACTTTAAATGCACGTCATGGCATATGTGTGTCGAATATCGCACGTGGCTCTCAGGAAGATATAAACGTCAATACGCTACATGTATGTAGCGTAAGCGTAAAACTGATGTAGGTCTTCAAAATTGAATAAAAATAATTTAAAATTTATTTCATAATCCTATCCAGCGTAAAATTAATCATTATATATGACAAGCCTCGGGTACCCCGAGTGTACGCAAAAAATTACTCCTAATATTCTGCCATATAATTTAACAATTGAACAGTGCGTGTTAACCCGTGCTAGAGACGAAAAACTACTAGCAATTACCACATGCCATTCAAATCCTCTCATTATACCCATTCAACACACAACAATAGCCGCAACAAGTTCATAGAAATCGAAAAACTTTAAAACGACACAAGTTATTCATTTCAAACTTTCAAAACTCTCTCTTAGCTACTCACAATTAAGACTATATAATCGTACACGTAAAATACGCTTGATTTATTGTAGTACATGGAAATAAATGTGCATTCTTCCATGTGTTCAAGTGTGGTCTATTGATTAAATTTAAACCGTATAACGATATAGTTAAAGTTCTTAATATCATAGAATTGAGTAAAGTACGCATTGAGTCATGGATTTACGGTTATATTTATAAAGATCAGCTCGTTGAGAAAACTGAAAAGATCACTGCATGGGGAAAAGAAGACAAAAATGCAATTAATGAATAACAAGGTGTTTCAAATTAGATCTAGGCAGAAAAAGAGGCAAAAGAGCTTGGGCTATTTAAAACACAGTATTTAAATGATAATACTGATAGTGTACAAGTTGATATTGACAACATTAGTTTTTCATCTGACGGGAATGTAACCACATATTACTAATATCTAACTATAGTTTGGTATACCCATCAAAAGAAATCTAAAGAACTAATATTAGTATTGTGCAAGGAAATCAAATCATTCATAATTAAATAATAATAAAATTAGGCTACAATATTGAATATTATAACTCATCAGGTATCTTATGTGTGTCTCCATATAATAATAAGAGTAGTATACAAAAATTATATGTACCTAAATGTGTATATTAAGCAAGGTAACAAAAAAACGAAATGTTCAGAACAATATTATATTTCTATAAATAATATTTTTACGACCATTAAAAAAGGGGTTATATAATAAAATTAAGAACCAAAGTACATTAAGAAAAAGCATTGATAACATAAAAAATAAATGATCACTTGACTAATTAGAAAATAATTGTTAAGATAATTTAAATTTATAGATAGCATAGAATTAATCACTACATCAATTATACAAGGTCCCAGAACTAGATTAACACATAATATTGCAACTCAAATGGACGGTGGCACTGTCCTTAGAAGCATTATTGGGGTAATAAAATATGAGAATAAAAAAGAGCCGAAGGCAAATAAGAATGAATCATACATGTTAAACGAGACAAACACATAAAAGCCAACAAAGACTACGCTAACATATCAAGCAGTTGAAAACATTAATTAAGGTTACAACATAAACGAACGGCGACCATCAGAAAGCTCTATGAGTCGAGTTTATTTTTCATTCATACGAACGACAAATACAAGTAACCGACTTACTAACACAGATAAGGGATATAGAACTACATGCAAATGAAAATAAACTTTATGGTTATTAAATACAGATGAGAATACAATGGAGGCATTTGATAATGCTGCACATGGGGTATAGTAAACACCGAAGCGAGACGCCGGCGCACCGTCAGCCAGTCAGTCACTGATAGTTCAGTTGTAAGCAGGCAGCTATTGAGAGCCACGCGCCGACCGGCTCGCGCGCACGCGTTCGAAAATCGAATATCTTTCGGGTATCCCACAAGGGTAAACTTTCGGTCCAATGCTTTACAATATAAACGCATTCGCAAATTAATTCTTCCGTGTTGCATGTATTGAAAGTGAATTGTTTCGTGGTCCAGCAACTGCAAATGCTGAGTTGCATGGTGAGTGATTTTGAAACGTTTCTTGCATCGGCATTTGAATGAGAGCATTGTTTAGGAGGCGGGAGGTCTTTTTGTTTTAAAGCGCCGTTAGCATCAATGGCACTTTCATCTCCGTTGGTCTTATTTACAAGTTTATCAAGTTCTAATTAGAGAGTAGTAAAAGTGTTAACGCCCGATATAAAGTTTTATGGGTTTCAGTCCGAAATACATAGTTTATCTGGAAACAGCGTTTAGTGTAGTCATGTACTTGAACTTCTATGGAGCGACCGTGTTTACGTTCGGCCCGTTTATCTACATCGTTAAATCATTGCGGGAATTCAGCGATAACTTTGGTGAATTATGAGCCAAGGTTTTATTGAGCGAGAAGAATTTTCCGTACCGATTGGTAGACGAGATAATTTCAGGTTTTTTTCTAATGACCACATTTATTTATGTCATCTATATTTTAAAGAATTTAAAAGTTCAATGCACCAAAGTTTCTGGAAGGCTATTAAATTTATAGAGCAAACTTGGTGATGCAAACTTATGTTTGGATTTTTTGTGTCTATCCCCTAGACCTTGTAATTTGAATAAACCTTGCGAATCTTTATCTTATCTTTCTGTTATCTATTATTTTGCTCTTGTATGGCGGCGAAAACTAATTCAATTGATTAAGGCATGATAATTTTATTCCATATTCCTTAATTGTATTTCGCGAACCTTATTACTATATATAATTTTATTTATAAAATGTCAAGTTTTCACGTACATCAGTAGCAGCGTTTGCTACAATTTTTGTCGATCTATCTAGGTATGTTGAACGTTTGAGAATATTTGTGTAACAATTAAAATCACTATGGACAGATATTTATTAACCTACATTGTAAAACACATAAATTCCTGAATACGTACATTGTACGCAAACTAATAATGATATAATTTACTGACATTGATAATAATACATCTTCTGACCTTTAACAGGACATTGATATGTTTCAATGCAGCCGGCCAGTTTACCTTTCTTAGAAGGTAAATTATGACGAAGAGAGGATAAAATAGATTAGTTATTTTAATTAGAACATTTGTAGGTACATTATCTGATATTGCATAGTAATATAGGGTGTAATACAGGGTTACTTTACGTCTTTAACCCCTTCAAACATTTTTCTTCTATTTATAGTCTTCTTAAGTTGTAGCCACCAATTAATCACTCGATCGAGCGTTTTATATGTTGCGTTATTCAATTTGAACTACATAATGAATTAAGTCATCGTTTTTGACTTTAAAGAAATTATTTTTAGACTTTAAAGAAATATGTAAATATAGGAGATGTTTTTCGTTTTCTTGTTGTTACTGAAATATTATGCACAAAACAAACGTTTTCAGTACCTTGGGGTTTTGTTACTAAATTTTTTGCGTCACATTTAACGTATTCTATTTATATCCCTATATTCAGATATATTTAATAAACAATGTTTGAAAAAAGTTTTATTTATGACGCTGTCTAGGTGGTCATTATGTGAATTGTTGTAATACCAAATGTTTTATGTTCACGGAAGGCAAAACTTCGCCATATGTTTAGTATCGTCGAAACATTTGAGCCAAGAAACTCTACAGGAGGTAATGACACAACTTCCTAGTTTCCCTGGAGGTCTATGACATTGGTTTTTACGGCATTTAATAAACGCTCATTGAAGCTGATAACGTACTTTATTACACTCTAGAATGACTAGTTTTATGATAAATCTTTTTCTATTCAGGACGTAATTATAGAAGTCACATTGCTATTCCAATTTTTATGGTAAAATATATAGAGTATGAATAATGCGATGAATATAGAAGCACGGCAGGTCTTACCCAGTAAGGGTAGTTAGTATATATAATATAATTACTTTATCATAAAATTACTTTATTTCAGTTTTGAATTTTATTGTTGCGTTTTACAATTTTATTATGAGGCGTTATGAGAATAGCCTACCGAATAAATCCTTTTTCGTTACGGTTGTTTTCTTCCTAATATGGGTGGTAAAAAATAGCTGATATAACGTTCCAAGTTAGTTTCAAACGTATTCTGCTTGTAACACGTAGAACTAAAGCTTTATCGGAACTCAAAGGCTCATGTTTTAAAGCAGACACTTTGGTTGCGTTGTCTTTGTCCATAAATATACCTATGTATATGGTAGAATATGTTGACTAAATTTTAATATGCCTAATGATTTAATCACGCGCGTGTCAGTTCCATTGTGAAACGGATTGCTAAGCCGGGGGTAGCGTTGGTTCGATGCCCACGCTGGACAATTATTTGTGTGATGATCACAAGTATTTGTTCTGCGTTTGGGTGTGAAAAATATATCTATGTAAGTATTTATTTATATGCACGTATATAGTTTGAATGGTCTGGTCATTATGCCACAAATTTTATTTCATCATCATCATCATCGGCCTATTCCCGTCCACTGCTGGACATAGGCCTCTAATAGCACGCCACTGAGCTCGATCTTCTGCTCTTTGCATCCAACCGCTGCCAGCCACTTTGCCAGTTACTCCACCTAGCCGGAGGGCGCCCTACGCTACGTTTACCAAGGCGTGGTCTCCACTACAGGACACGTCTACTCCAGTGGTTATCGGTCCTGCAACAGATGTGACCAGCCCACTGCTACTTCAGATCACATCGTTTCGGATACGATTAATAAAAAATAAATAAAATAAAATTTTATTCATTTTTTATTAATTTTTAATTTATTAATTTTCATGGCTGCTGCCTGTCTGCTGTTTGAAACATTTTTGATGAATCATGATCGTAACAAAACTCAAGGAAAATGATAATGAAGAACTTTTTATCCAAAACCAGTTTCCATTTTATTAATGCCAAAAATTGCAGGCCACGAGATAAAAACAGCAGATATATACATATGTATAGTATAATACATTTGAAGTGTTACATTAGAAAAAGAGTTGTTATATAAAATAATTTTCACACATCGCCCGTCTCCTCCGGCGATTGAACCCGGAACAAATCACTTGGCACACTTTTTGCCAATGAACCATTACATCTGTTCTCAATATCTGGACGGTCGTTTCATGATTTCATCCATTGATATCATACTGTATTATGTAATAATCCCTTCTTGTATTGAATTACATAATTAAAATCGTGATGAAGTGTTTATAGAATATGAAACGAGAACGATTCTCAATATAATATCATTTGCGAGTACAACAGCTTGATGGCTCACTAATGGATTAAGTATTGCTTTATCAGTTATTGCTCTTTCTTCTTGCTAACGAATTACTAATTAAAATTTACTACTCTATAAACTCTATTTCATCTTCTTGCTCCGAAAGTTCTGGGTTTGAATCCTTTCGGGCGCCTTATACGATTACTTTGCTTGTAGTAGTTTGTAGTTAATATTAAGTATCATTTGCTGTAAACGTCGAAGGAAATCATCAGTGTTCCCCATAAGTGTCTCGAAGCCGTGTGTAGTCTGTCAACTTGTCAAAAGTCAACTGTCAACTGTCAAAGTGTCGCAGACAATAACTTTAAGCCTTATCCTCCTAAGAAGAATCCGAATTAGTCAACGATTAAAGGGTTGATGATCATTATAGTAATCATAATCAATAACAAAATTTGTTATACGTAACAAGACGTCGATGATGATAAAACAATTCAAGTTAAACGGTAATTTAAGATATTACTAAACTTGTTATTCATTACAGTTTTTCTTTTTCTTATCACCTATTGAGCAATGTACCGGTTACATATTTTGTAAACTTAGGACGTTTATAAAATTATTGTTGCGTCGGTTTACCAACCTTGGCAATTACTTTTCGTAAACGTTATAACACTGCTAGGAAAAAAATGGAAAAACTTTGTAACTTTTCAGTAAAATGAGAGAAAATCCGTTTAAACTAATGTCTCCTATATTTATACGCAAAATATGTTTTATGTAAATTTCATTTCGAAACTCATTCAATACTCTGGTGTTATTTGAAACATATTTATCAGCCTTTTTTCTAAGGTCAGATAGAAATTTCTCTAACCCTAAAATGGTCAGTTTAATTTGATACCTTGGTTCACTTATGGCTCTTCAATTAACACTTCCGCGTATGGTTCCAGCAAATACTTGAGTTTGTTGAGAAACGGAGAAACGTTAAATAAATCTTTCAAAACTTTAAGAGGTCATGAAGACGCCGACTACTATAGATTTCAGTCTATTTTAATATAAGAGGACTTTATGTAGAGCGTCAATTTAAAGCGAGTTTAAAAATTGTACTTACACTTTTATGTCTTATAGAATTAGTTGATCAGAACATCATATTGAATATACGTTTACAGCAATCACGTTTGTTACTTGTACACGTGTTAAATAAATATTTTTACAATAAAAAATACTGTATTATATATAGTAATCGTCATCGGAATTGAAAATGGATTAAAAAACGATTTCGGATGTGTCTAAAAATGTGAGTATTGAACCGCTATCCGTAATTAGTGTATTTAAAAAAATCAAAAATTTTATTTTTAATGAGAGAGGAACAAGGAAGAAAGATTTAATAAATTCGTCTCGTAATTATGTAAATATGTATTTCAATTCAACTACAGTAGAAGTTAAATATTGGTAGGCTCTAACATGTTTTGGTCGTTGGTCGTGTTGGTTGCAAGTGCGACTGCCGATTAGGAGGTCCTGGGATCAATTCCCGGGTCGAGCACTACAAAAATGTTTTTCTAGTCGTAGCTCGGAGTCTGGATATATGCTTGGTATAGGGCAATAGGTTCGCCACCTATTCCATAGTAGGAGGTAAACGTAACTGGTGAAACATGGGCGTGTTCTACATTACTCTGCCTTCTTCTTCGGGGATTACTGGCATGATGTTACGTTTTTTCTAACATGTTATATATTATATGTGTATATGTAAGTGCAGCAGCAGGCTGGCCGCAGTTGAAATCCAAACGAGCAACTGTGGTTTTTTGTCACGCGTGTACTTTAATTTTGCGGTAGATCCAGTTCAGTCAACAATCTGGTTTCTGTAAATCGTTATCGTTTGACCTTTACGTGGTTTCTCAGTAGTTTCTCCTAATTAAGTTAAAAGCCAATTTGCAATATGCGCTCCGTTCTAGAAGGCAAATTCTCCGTCTCCGTATTTTACCCAATTGACTTGATCATATAATTAGAAGTTGATACTACTCGTATTTTCGAAAGTTATCAGGTTTGCGACACGGTCATAGTTTAAGTAAGCATTGGAATATGTTTTCTAACTTAATTGAATAAGAGTTAGATACTTATAGTCGTTATAAGATTAGTTCATGATTATTGAAAATGTCGAAAGTAAATTTCGAAAAAGTACGGAGTATCACAAGGAACAATTCTTAGCCCACTTTTTTTACTGTCTCTTATACATAATATGTAAAGACCTACCTATTACATATGTTTTAACCGATTTGACTTCAAATATATATTACGATTTGGATTGTGTAGTATTGCGATCGCGGCCTAAATATGTCAGGATTTAGTTCCGACCATTGACGTTTGACCTCTGCTCCGTCGTGCTTAATAAGCTCCGTTAATCAATGCACTTCGAGAAATACGTCAGTCGTTTGGATTTATGCAAGGAGTATATGGTTGTTTTGTTTTATCATTGTCATTCGTGAGCTAACCGAGCGTGGGTTTATTGTTAATCGCTCGTGACGAAGTTCGCGTTGATATATAACAGTGATAAAATTCCCAAAATTCTATTTCAAACCGCTGCCTCTAATTCTTTATTACTACCAATTTCATGTAACGTTTACTTTTTACTATGTATTGATCTAGTAGAGTTTTGCGCCTGGAGTGATAGATTGATCAATCAAAAAAATTATTAAATTTACCTCTTTTGTTCTCACTTATCTTAAAATCATTTTTTATGTTATTATCTTTGTTAGCTTTTACTATTATTAATAATTCTTGACATCAAAGATAAAGGGTAATTTAAATAGGTTTTTTGAAACGCAATAGAATAACTATGTAATTGTAGGCGAATACTCTAAATGAATGACTGAATAGACATTTATATTACCTACAGTAAGCTTTAGTATTGGGTACTTTGATTTCTGCAATAAGTTTATTGTGAAGCTGTTGAAATTACAAATACGATTCTGAATTATGACATTACAGCGATGATCTTAAAAGTCTGTGAGAGAGAACGATGTATCTAGATCGCTGCTTCTGCTTCTTTCAATCGCAGATCTGTAAGCAATAAGATATAGTATAGACAATTTTATGACTAAAATTACAACGAATTACTGAACATGTTCATTAATGTATGAGCTTAACAAATACACGCCCTGGCCGCATTTGATATTGCGGCGACATACATATTTGTATGTATATACATGTTATTTATAATACGCTAGCTAAAAATACATATACTATACATATGTCACACATAGAACGGAGAATGACTGCAGGTGACCGGGAAGATCAGGGGTCAACTTATCTTTAACAAATAATAGGTCAGACACTGGCTCATATGGGAGTTACAAGTCTCCGAAACCGGCGAGCTTGTATAAAGAGAAAATGTGTGTAAATACAATATATAATGAACGAACATTTATTTATATTGTGCGTAAAATCAATGGATACTAATAATATTTCAATTATATACATGAGTCTGATACTTCAATAAAGCGTGAGTAATGTCTATTTACAATACCGCAACTAGTGACCACCACATTTAGTGCAATATTTACAATAATACATATCGAATTCAATCGAGTTATCGGCGCTGAGATATCGAGTCACGATCGAAATAATAATTGTTGATACCACAGTCACTACCTGACCCGTGCTGCCATTATTGTAAAGGTGTCTTCATATTGTTAGCGTTCTACTTGTCAAATATGTATCTATGAACGTCCGTTTAAAGTGATGTATGCGTTCGGTGTATGAGATGTTCGATATATGACAACGCTGACGATAGCGATAATAATGATGATGACCAGGGCGGTGACAACGATGATGATGATATTAATGATGATGTTGACGATGATATTAATGATGATGTTGACGATGATATTAATGATGATGTTGACGATGATATAAATGATGATGTTGATGTGGATGTCGATAATGATGACGTCAACGGTGATGATAATGGTCATGAAGAAGAAGATGATGATGAACATGATTTAGATAATGGTGGTGATGATGAAGACGAATACGATGGTGGTGATGAACATGTTGGCGGCGGTGATCGTGACATGAGAATAGCGTTGATGATGATCAAGTTCATTTGAACACGATAAACACGAATGGAATCAGAGCGATGCTCTCCAATTAAGCTATTTTTGTCATAAAATACAATTATATTATTTTCAAATAAAAATATATAAATAAGACTTACTTTTACTCTATCTTTTATTTGGCCGCTGTAAAGATAAACGTTTGGTCGGAACCGGACGTTGTTACGTGTGGCCTGACTGTGTTCAGACATGTAGAGTTCCGTTATCTTTCATACAGAAACAGACCTTGACCGTAGAGAATTAAGACCTTATCCTTGAATAGACAAACAGAAAAAAAGAATTACCATTGTGTCCCTATTATCTTTACTTGAAAATATATTTATATTGTATTATAAGGATAAACATCGTTTTGCTATTATTACATTAAATTGGTAATTTTATTTATTTCACCTTGGATACGGTTTTCCTATCATAATGAAAACGTAAGGCTATAGTCTGCTACGCTAAGTTCAAATTCAGAGATTTTGCAACTTTTGGTGAACACTTATGGAGATGTCTAACAATGAGTTACGATAATTATCTCTCTCACCGTTATCGCAAGTAACATTTGTTATTAATTTAAATCAGTTATAAATAAAAATAATTCATATTAACAAAATGATAGAAAAATTCATTATTGTATTGGAACATATCATATCTGTATAATATTCACACACACCTATAAACGCGCAATGAACTTGTAGGAACATCAATTAATTAATACATCTGTTTCTGCTCTGATACAGCTAAATATTGTTAAGCCTTTCAGTGACAGCGTAGTGTTCCAATATATTATTATCACTACATTACTTGTTGTCCTACGGTACTTAAATTTGTCAAATCTCGCTTTATATTTAGGCATATATCTAGTTTATACATAGTACAGAGAACGTATAAAACATACTGCATTTGACCACAATGTATCGCAACATAACACATCCATAAATCCTAGCGTAATTCGTATGCAAGTATGTATTTTAAACTGGTGCGCTAATTGGCGTCGTGGTACGAACTCTCGTTAAGGTCCCAGGTTTGATTACCGATTGAGATAATACGTCGCGTGACAAGAGTGTATTTGTTTGCTAGAACATTCGTGTGTATGTATGGAATGCGGTTCTTTTAGTTGACTATTTTTAGGTATATTGACACAGAGAGGTGAAATAAAAATTGGGATCGCTTGAGTGGATATTTGAAAGGACAACGACCTGTTTGATATTTTATAACAACACGTCTCGGCCGCGGTGTTTCGATTCAATTAGTTAATTTACACATTTTTTAATTGACAGTTAACTTCATTCGTTGAACTATAAAGCCATTTACACACTGTGGCAGGTGCTAATAATGTTGATTTTTATATGTTTATTTATACACATTCATGTTTAAATACATATTTGTGGTCTTCACTGAAAATTAGTAGTAGTAGTGGGCCTATGAGCCTATGAGCAGCAGCGTAGGCGGTGCGAGAAGCTGTGCTCTGCTATCCGCAGCCCGTATACCCAGCGTTGGAATTATGAGAATAAACCCTCAGATGAGTCCTTTGTCCAACAATAGACTTCAATAGTCTGATGATTAATTAATTATATTATTATTATTACTATTAGACTTAATGTACAAATATTTTTTGATTCTTTTGTTCCAATTTAGTCTACCTTTATACTTCACAGGCACGCAGGTTGGCCTGTAAGTCAATGTAGCTAGGTATTAGATCTACGAGTACCTTTAACTTCCAGGGTTTTTGACTATTGCAAAAAAAACACGCAGAATAGCAAATGGGCAGAGAAATCATTGAATGACAAAATGAATTATATACCTGTATGCAATAATTCGCCTCTAGTCAGAAAGTTATAGCGTTACAAAAATTATGCAGTCGTACCTCATAATATTTTGAGGATTTATTGATAATTAAAATTCGTGTGTAAGCACCTTTAAAGTTAGAAAAGCGGTGTCAGTATCCATAACTCGATTATAAGTATCAAGGTTAACAAGTCGGAGTCTTTTAAGGTAACTTTCAGATACGAGAGATCGATCTTGTAATTAACGACGGATAAATGCGACATGTTATTGGGTTTTTAGGAAATTAGCTTACTGGATGCAGAGAGTGATGAATGCAGGGGGCGCACGTCACGTCGTCACGATTGAGATATTTGGCACTCTTAACATGTTCTACAAAAGTGTCAGCTCGTCTCTTACAATTTTCTCTTAATGATAAAACAGGAGGCGATATTTCAAAAGCGAAACCCACACAGGTACATAAATCCAGCATAAAGACATCCGCTAAGCCGGGAATTTAACGTACATTCTTGTGCACGTTCAATACTGTCGCTGGGCATCAATAATAATAATACCCTAACATATAATAACAGTTCATATAGGCCATAGGAGAGATAGCTGTCAGACTAAGCAAAGCTGCTACTAAGGTGACCGGGTAGCTAATGAAAATTTTGTACATACATTTCTTTGCCTAAAAAGCCTGGACAGCTGAATGTGATAGGAAGCGACTAGACCCGGTGTTGGCAGATCGCGATCATGCCCTGGCGGCGCGAGTAGTGGGGAGCTCTGAGATCATCAGCCCGTATCTACAGTGCGAGGATTGTGAGTGAAAACCCCGAGGGGAGGAATAGCTCTAGCATTGGACATAAACAGGTTAATGGTGATGTATAATATTATAATCCATTACACAGAACCTAATGAGACTGTTGTGCCGACTAAATACATATTTGGTCCTTGAATCGATCCCACAACTGTTGGCTCAGCGGTCAGAGTCGCTAAGCACTAAACTACCACTTAAAGACGGATAGTCGTTTAACCGGATTGTGGCAAAGAAGTTTCATGTTACATAACAATAGGTTTACGCACAGCCACGTCTGTTATTTATATACATAACGACAGTATTTACGTATGTAATAGTATATACACTTGTTTACCTCAAGCGCAGTGAGCACCGTCCAGTTAGGTGTTAAGTGCGTGATTCATGAGGTGTGGATTCGAATCTTATCTGGCGACATTAATCTATCCTAAGCTGCATTGAAACCATTTGTCGGAGAAATCAATATTATATTACAACTGTATTTCTAAATATTCCTTGGTTTATACACGCGGGTAAAATATCGTGCGTTCAACTCGCGAAGGGCTAGGCGAACACTACTATTTGAGAATGATATACTCGTAACATTGCATCTGATCCAGCTTTTGGACAAATATTTCTCAATTAATGATAACTGGACATCAGGCATAGCATTATCAGTAACATTGGTTCAGTAAGTACATTTAGTACGAGTGCAATTGGTCAGTTGTTTATTAACTGACCGCGCTGATTGTTGCTTAACCTCACACACCGTTCGGATTCACCAGCGCCTCTAGAATCTTTTTATCATTCCTCTGCTGCACCCCGTTCTCCTCTCAGAATAAAATGTTTGAAGCCGATTATTGTAAAACAATGAATTTTACAAATTTTTATCACAACAAACTTTCCACTTGATATCAATCATGGTAATTATGTATTACATTATCAGAATAGTGACAGATAGGTATTGTTGATATTAAACTCATTATTTCGATAATTATATTAATTAATTATTATTATTTTGGTTATTGTAAATAATGGCTTAGGATTCAGCCTTCGACTTTAGGGTCAGAGTTCGAATACTAGCGCTTAACACTTTTCCTACAAAATATTTTTTTGTACTGTCACTTGGTGTAACGATGAAGGATGAAGTTGATTTCGTTCTGATAGGAGTCCAGTGTCCCATAGTGGAAAGATTAAAGAGTTGTTGATGATGATATAATTTAAACAAAACATGTGTTACTACAATTTTATTGTAGAGTTACTCATACGTAAAGACATCGAATGTTTAGGCACATAAAAATGTTTTTGAAAATAATAATAATAAGGAAACAAAAAAAATTTACATCTATTACATAAACGCATCCAGTTTAATGAAGACGTTCTGAATCTTAATGCACTAATCATGCCCGGTATCGCATA